>SNQJ01S0011614.1:0-19627 GCA_010110895.2 Picea sitchensis
TGTTGTTCTTTATGATATATGCTTTATGTTTATAACACTGGTTTTCACAGTAACGATTTATTGCCACTAAGATTAATGATTCGAAGTTAAAAATGAGAGAAATGGTTAATAATTTACAATAACTGATTCACCCCCCCCCTCTCAGTTATTTCATACCTGTAACAGTTCGGTGTTGTGTTATTTATAGCACTGGTGCATTTTCTTAACTTTGGTGCATCGCTAGGTTATTTTTTATGATAAAAATAAAGCGATGCGGTTTTTTAATATAAACGCATTGGTGCTCCCATTTTCTTAAAGCATTGGCATTTTGTTTAGCTGTGTGTTGTGTTTTATAACGTACCACTCACAAGGCGTCCAGAAAGATGCATTGTTATACTTATTTTTCCAAATTTGTTGTGGTGTCATTCTGTGAATGACACCAGTGCATATGTTTATAGTATATGCACCGGTGGTGGGGATTCATGTATATTTACGCATAATACGCATTGCCACCAGGGTGAGCCAAAGCTTTCAAGCGCAGCACACAGAATTGAAAAAAAAATACTCAAAAAACGACCAAATTTTAGGTCAATTTGAAATTTTAATCCAATGAAAATGCAAATGGGAAGGTAATAAATAATTTACATGGGATCCTTTGTCCCGAGGAGGCATGGTTCCATGGAAGAGAAAAAATGAAAATTCACAGTATTTTCCAAAATTTGGAAATGTTTGGAATCTACGAGTGGAGCTATCGAATTGATATGGATTTATGAGTGGAACGAAATGAAACACATATCTATAAAATTAACACGGAGATACAATGAACAATAACAGAGATATGGTGAAACTTAACTTCTATTCAATAAAGAAATATGTTTTTTACTATAAAATGCATAATGAAAACAATCTTGCTCAAATGGTGGTAGCTAATCTCTGAGAAGAGATATGGTGGCTACGTGCATTCTCCTTAGCACATTACAATGAGGCCTCTATGCCTTTTTATCATCAAGAAGTAATTAGAAAACCCTATACATCCAAAAACCTAACCCTGGGAGATGAAGTGTCGAAATTCATGTGGTCCCCGATGGGGTAAGTTAGTACATCAACTTCCTGGGGTCGTAACTTTTGCATATGATCTCCATTTTAGTTGCACGATATCCCATTGGAAAGGTCTAGCTGAGGACTACACATTTTTTCGTCACACACTAACTTTTTTGAAAGTGTAACTGTGGTGATCCCAAAAAACGTTGTTTAGGGCCTCAAAACAGCCCCAGAAGTTTAGGACCCAAAAATCTAGAAAACAAATGACCAAGATAAAAATTGTATGTGAGCGAGTTGGAATAGGTGAGTGGCCATCGATATCCACCTAGATAAATCCTCCCTTCTCAGGAAGAAATGGTCTTCATTATGTTGAATTCTCCAATCAGATGAGAAAATTGTTGTTGAATTTGGCCCTAGGTGCGCCACTTGCCTTGGTTCATGAGTTGCCCAGCTTTGACAACATGATAAAGCTGAAGCTTATGTTGGTGAGTGCCCTTAACCTGTGTGTCCATGATCTAATTAGTGGATGCTTTTCCATGCATTTAGGGTTGATCTCTATCGGTTTCAATTGTTCTGATATCTCTGAGGTGTCCAATGATGGTGGAAAGTATGGCCCAAGGAGGTCCACATTAAACATTGGGTCCAAGCCAAGGAAGGGGGGAATGTAGAGCTCAAAAGCATTGTCACCCATAACCTTGGTGATGGTGTAAGGTCCATAGTGGAGTTGATGAAGCTTCCGATGGGGTCCTATAAGGCATTCTTTCTACAAGTGCAACCAGACTTTATCTCCCACCTTAAACTTGTGTGGCACCCGGTGTTGATCATGGCGTTGCTTGTACCTGGCATTGGAATTTTGCAAAATATCATGAACATGTTGGCAGATGTGTTGGATTTGTTCAATGGACTGGGTAGATTTGATGGCTTCGGTTTGAGCATGGGATGATTCTCCCTATGTGGATGCAAGGGGTAGTGCAACGTCCATGGGACCGAATGGTTGAAATCCCAACCCCATCTGAAAGGGGTTGTGGTTGGTTGAGCTATGTATGGCTCTGTTATAATTGTGCTAAACATAGGGAATATTCCCATCCCATGTGCGTGGAATCTTGGAATTTTACATGCACAACATATGCACAATCATCATGTTGATGACCTCGGTTTGGCCATCCATTTGGGGGTGGAAGGCAATGGATTTGGTGAGCTTGGTGTCTATCAGTGACTAGAGGCTCGACCAGAATGTGTTGAGGAACCAGTTGTCCTAATCTGAGATGATGGTTTGTGGTATCCAAAAATGTACCCACACTCATTTGAAAAAGAGCTTGGCAATGGCCTCCACTGTGATGCTCTTCTTGCAGGTGGTTAGAATCACCATCTTGGAAAATCGATCAACAACCACAAAAACACATTCATTTCCCTGTGTGGTTGAAAGAATGCATATCATGCAGTCCATCAAGATGGATTCCCAAGGCATGTCAGGAGTAGGCAGAGGGGTATACATGCCTTGTTTCTTAATGGTTGGTTTGGCAATGGCGCGGGTCGTGCAAGACCTGATATAATTCTTGACATCCTGTGGAAGTTTTGTCCAATAGAAATGTTGTTGCAGCACTGCCACTGTCTTTTCTACACCGGAGTATCCTTCCACCCAACTGTGGTGAGCTTCCCAAATCCGCTTCACTTGCTTGCTTGATGGGACATAGATATGGCCCAGATGGCACAATAGCATGTCCTGAAGATGGAAATAAGTGACAGTTGTGTCTGTACCTAGCATACGGTAGGTAGTGGCAAAGTTGGGATCTCTCTCGTAGAGTTGGGACCATCTGAAGGTCTCATGGCCACAAGAGTGTAGCACCATGGTTAGTGATACAACTGGAGGTTGACTAAGGCAGTCTGTTACATGGTTGGTGCTCCATGTTTTATACTTTATGTTGATATGGAACTGTTGCAAGTATGTGGACCACTTATGATGGCGGTCATTCTGCAATTTTTCTTGTGTCTTCATGAACTGAAGAGGCTTGTGATCAGTGTGGATGATTGTTTCCTTCCCGAGAATGTAATACCTCCACTAGCGACAGTCTTGTACAATGGAGTACATTTATTTGTCGTAAGTGGGGTACTTAGCGACGGTATCTGATAGTGTCTCACTATTATAGGCCACGAGATGTCTGTGTTGAGTGAGAACTGTGCCCACAACATAGTCTAAAGCATATGTCTCAATCTCAAACAGTTGTTGCAGGTCGGGTAATGAGAGAACTGGGGTTGAGCAAAAGCGTTGCTTCAAATCATCGAACACTTTCTATTGCAACTGGCCCCACGTGAACTTTTGTTTGCCACCACCCCTGGTCACTTGGCCAAGGGCCCATGCAATATGGGAGAATCCCAACACGAACCTGTGATAAAAATTGGCAAGGCCTAAGAAGTTCTGAAGCTCGGTGAGTGTGGTTGGGGTTGGCCAGTAACAAATGACCTGGATCTTGGCTAGATCAACATGCACCCCATGTTCATCAATAATTTATCCTAGGTATTGAACCATGTTCATGCCGAAGGAGCATTTTTCCAAATTTGCATATATCTTGTGTTGTCACAGAGTGTGCAAAACCTGTTGAATGTGTTGCAAGTGTTCCACCTAACTCTTGTTGAAGATGAGGATGTCATCCAAATACACCACCAAAAAATAATTGGTGAAAGGTTGCAAGATATCATCCATCATCCTCATGAAGGTTCTTGGGGCATTCGTCAAGCCAAAGGGCATGACCAACCATTCAAAAAGACCTTCTTTGGACTTGAAGGCAGTCTTCCATACATCGGTCTACTCTATTGGGACCTGGTGGTATCCAAACTTCAGATCAATATTAATGAAGTATTTGGCCCCATTGAGTTGGTTAAGGAGATCATCAATTCATAGAATTGGGTACCGGTTCCTGACTGTGATTTTATTTAGGGCATGGTAATCAATGTAGAGTCGCCAGGTCCCATCTTTCTTCTGCACAAGCACGATTAGGCTTCCACAAGTTGATGATCTTGGTCGGATGTTCCCCTTTTCGAGAAGCTCTTGGATCTGGCACTTGATTTCCTCATTTTATGATAAAGATCGCCAATAGACTAGCCCATTAGGTAGCAGTGCACTGAATGCTTGACTTGACAATGCAAAGGTACCCCAGTGGGTGAGGAGAATATGTCTTCGTATTCTTCCAAGACCTTATCCACTTGCTTATGATGCGTGGAGAGACCTACCATGGAGGCCATGGATGTGGTTGCAACCTTTCACTCACTTTGAGCATGAATCACAAATAAGACAAACTTCCTTATTTGAGAGATGACCTTCCTACATTGCTTGGCAGAGATCAAGGAAATGGCAGTAGCTGGGACTACCTTGGGTATCCTGAACAATTTTCCGTACAAAGTGATAATGAAACTACGAGGCCTAGACTCATATACAACATGACGTTTCCATAAATAAGGTTGGCCCAAAAGAGCATCACAAATTTCAAGGGGGGCAACATCACACAGTACATCATCTTTGAAGGGCTTGATGTCGTAGGACAGGCGGCACTGTTGACTGACGCGGAGATCGCTCCCTTGGCAGAGCCATCTGATGGTGTACAGTTGTGGGTGTGATGTTGTCAGCAGAACCAACTTCTTGATGACATCCGTTGAGATGATGTTCTTTTATCTACCACTATCAATGATGAAGTGTAGTGGAGTAACCTTCACCCACATCTATGAATGAAAGAGGCACTCACCTTCCTCTAGTTTATCGGGTTCACCGGGATGGATCTTAGTGATAGAAATGGTGGCACTTGGTTCTGCGTCAATGATTTGTCTCCCTTTTTTTGCTTCTAACTCAGAGTCAGAACCCATCTCTGATTTATAGGCTTTCACCTTGACCACCAATGACTTCTTTGAGCGGCATTCAGTGGTGTTATGCCATGGACGCTTATGAAACGTGCACCACTTCCCAATGTCTTTCTTTGTCTTCCCATTGTCCTTCTTTATTTGTGGCTTAGACTGGTTGTCTTGAGGTTGTCCATCCTTTCCATGTCCTTTATTTTGTGGGTTGGGGTTGCCTTTTCCTTGCTTCTACTATGCAGGGTTCACAGACCCAAACTGTCACATCTTTTATCTAAGCTTTTGCTCGATCTTGACAGCATATCCATAGCCGCGCCCAAGGACGAGATGTACAGAAACTCCATTTATGTATAGATGTATCTATGCAGACCATTGTGGTACTTTACCACCAGATGTCGCTCAGAGTCTTTGATACCCAGCTTGGTGCGTAAGGTATGGAAGACATTGGTGAACTCTGGCATTGTTTGGTCCCTTTCCTGTCGCGGTGTGGTCCATCTTGTATATAAGTCGTCATAACTTCCAACATGGTAGTATTATTCCTTAATAACATCCTTCAAAGAACCCGAAGTGGGTACGACTACAAATAATGAAGATTCCTTTGTTTCCTTTTGCTCACAGAAAGTTTCCCACCAGTCCTTGATATGGGGGACAGCCTTAAGGAGCGCAAATGTAATATTTTCTCTATCGAAAAAGTTATGGACTGAAAAATACCCTTCTAGAAGGTTTAATCATTTTTCTACAGCATCTGCATATATTTGACCTTCAAATATAGGAATATCAAAATTGATTTGTACCTTGAAGGGGGCGACGCCTCTGCTCAAGGAAGATGTGTCGCATGTTGGCAGTCATCGAAGGATTTGCACAAAATTATCCATCGTCATGTTCCTCTGTCGTGCGAGGGCTTCCCAGAGCAACAGTTTAAAGGGATATCCTACCTCGTTGTCTCTCTTTTCTTCCCCCATGGGCAGTCGTTGGGTTCGTTGAGGCCGATCTTGAAAAATCTCAACTGGTTCGAGTCTAAATTACTTATACCCTGACCTCGTTGGGGACATGCACAGAGAAACAAATGAAGAGAAGACCACTCTGATACCATTGATCCGGATTTATGAGTGGAATGAAATGAAACACATATCTATAACATTAATATAGAGATACAATGAACAATAACAGAGATACGGTGAAACTTAACTTCTATTCGATAAAGAAATATGTTGAAACTATAAAATGCAAAATGAAAACAATCTTGCTTGAATGGTGGTAGCTAATCTCTGAGAAGAGATGTGGCGGCTATGAGCATTCACCTGAGAACATTATAATGAGGCCTCTAGGCCATTTTAGCATCAAGAAGTAATCAGAAAACCCTAGACATCCAAAAGCCTAACCCTAAGAGATGAAGTACCAAAAGTCATGTGGGCCCCGATGGGGTAAGTTGGTACATCAACTTCCTGGGGTCGTAACTTTTGCATAGGATCTTTTTTTTAGGCCCACGATAGCCCGTTGGAAAGGTCTATCTGAGGACTACACATTTTTCCATCACACTCTAATTTTGGAAATAACGTGGTTGTGGTGAGCGCAAAAAACGTTGTTTAGGGCCTCTAAACGGCCCCAGAAGTTTAGGACCCAAAAAGATATAAAAAAAGTTGCCAAGACAAAAAATGTATGTGAGCCAGTTGGAATAGGTGGGTGGCCATAGATATCCACTTGGATCACAAACTCACTATAGAGCACTGCAAATGGGTTAGTCTTGGAATAAGAGTGAGCATCAGTGCTTGTTTGAGAGTTTCTAAGCATAGAATGAAGTGTAATAATGAAAATTGGTTGGTAGTTTTTTATTTTGATTTTACCCTACCTCAATGCATTATAAGGAAGGTATACGCACTAGATTGTAATAGTCACGCGCTCCGGGGCACTTTGTTCATTGATTTTATTTTCTTATTATAATGGGTAACGGTGTACCTTATCAGTTTATCACTTAGGCATTATTTTTATGTGCGCACCGAGGTGTATTTACCTGATAGGCACACCGGTCAAAAAATATTTAGTCGCTCGCCTCCACTAACAACCTTTGTTATAAATAGAGAAGGGATACATTTTTCGAGGAGGTTCCTTAAAAACCTCCACTACAAGGTGTTCTCCTTGTAGTGGAAATTTTGCTTGCCCAAACCACACTTAGACCGAATCAACCTTCCTCTTCCATTTCCTTTTAAAATCCCTATATCCATATCCATAGGTAAATTAAAAT
This sequence comes from Picea sitchensis, assembly GCA_010110895.2. Lineage (NCBI taxonomy): Eukaryota > Viridiplantae > Streptophyta > Pinopsida > Pinales > Pinaceae > Picea > Picea sitchensis. The sequence continues at coordinate 7,106 of SNQJ01S0011614.1, forward strand.
ACATGCCCCAATACCTATATCGATAGGTATAATAAAATACACCTCTCACCCCTTTATTACCAAGATATCTATTGCTTAACTTTTGAGTAATTTTAAAACCCCTTATATGAATTAATGTAGTAAGGTATTGCCTAACTAATGATCCCCCTCAAGTGTATGTCCCGGGCCTTTTTATCTAGGTGGTTCTATATGCCCATAATATTATGTAATAAGTCATCCTAGTATGATATTTCTAAATCACGAACCTTTGATAGTGCATATACAAGTATTTTATTAGTGCTCTCACCTTTCCCATTTGTTCTTGGATAGTAAGGGCTACACTTATTATGAATTACTTAAAATTTTCCATCAAACTCTTTATGACCTTTGAACGAAAGTGAGTGTTGTGAGATGATGTAATCTAAATTAGCCATCCAAATCTTCAAAATATCAATTAAAACATATATTTGGCAGCTACATATGTTGTTGTTCATCTAGTAGCTCTTGCATCTAACTATTTAGTAAATAAATTAGTGGCTACAATGATACACTACAAGAAAAACACCTTCTAGTGAAGGTTTTTCTAGAGAATTTTAGCATTACCAAATTGGGCAAAATTATTAAAAAAAAAAACTCCCTTTGTGTATGAGCTTTCTGGAAAAATACTGTGTAAGAAGTTTTGAAACGTCCACTAAAGCCTCCCTACTAAAACCTCTACAATTGGTAGTAGAGGTGTTTGTTGAGGTTTTAATAAGATTTTCACTATAACTAAAAAATTTGGGTGGACAAAGGCTCTAACAATGGTTTTTTTTGGTGTGTTTATATCGATAATGCACACTAGTGTGCCAAGTATATATCATAAGTAATGGTGCACCACTATTTGATATGCATTAAGGATTCACAATTATATTATACACAACATATTAAAACATAAATTTGGTAATTACATATGTTGTTGATCTAGTAGCTCTTGCTTCTAACCATTTAGTAAATAAATTAGTGGCTAAAATGACACATTGTAAGGAAAACACCTTCTAGTGGAGGTTTTCTAGAGATTTTTAGTGTTACAAGATTGGGAAAAATTATCAGAAAATCCTCCACTATTAGTAGCAGTATTTTTGTGGATGTTTTAATGGATTTTCAATATAACAGACATACCTCTGAACACAACACATTTACACAAATGCCCTTACATTTGTAAGTGATAACTAATCTATAAAACATAACCACACCACCTGTGACACAATGACATATACGATATCAATTTAAGACACTTGCATTGCTAATTAAAAGAAATATAAAGTACTCAAGATGATATATGAAGTGGACAAGTACTTAATATCAGGGATGACATACATATTACTAGTAGTTTTCACTGAAAATTAAAATTTGAATACTTGGGAGTTGAATATGCATCCTTATGACATGCTTAAAAGGGGGCAGAACCATTATAAGGCTTTATTTAGTAATAAGTTAGTCCCTTAAAAATTACCCACTTCACATTCTATGTTAGGTTAAACTTGACTCAGTAAAAGAGTAAAAGTTGTTAGGTCAACAGCGGTGGTTTCAAGCACAAGATTTTGGTAGCCTGTGGTTTCACAACCCATGGATTGCATGTAATAAAGCCTTTGAAAGGATGGTGATACTCCATTGTAATGTGCCAAGTTGAGCGGTGAGGGCTCAACTCGTCGGGGCCAGAATATTGGTTGGCTTGGCTGGGTTTTGGCCAAGGGACTAATAGATCTATTAGTAGGTTTTTCCTGGTTTGTGTTTTCCAGGTTACAACGTGTTGTTGCTATATTATGGTTGATTATTTTTTATCTCTTGATTTTTTTAATATTCTGGGTATGAAAAAAATATCATATATCATTGAGTTGTATGTGCAAGAAGGTATAATAGCTTTACAAACCTTTTGATGCACCATATATAGTCATAGTGTATGATGTATTAAGCCCCGTTGCAGATCCATTATTCAAAATTGTAACCATTGTGGCCTCTTTTATCTATAGCTTGCATCTAAAATAGCAAGCAAAATGACATATATTATACCCAAAAAATCTAATAATGAAGCATGATTTCCATTAACCTTACAAATGGAAAGATTAACATTTTTTTTTGAGAAAATAGATGTAATATGACTATTTTGACTCCAGAGTTATTCTAATTCAACTTAGCCCATTGGAAATCAGCCTTGTAAATAACATTCATGATTTCTAGTATACTCAAGATTAGCCATGGAGGAATTCTTGAACAAATAATTGAGACATTGTTTTAATAAATAGAAGATTGAAAAGCATTATTGGACACTCATGGTATTTTTAAGTTTAAAAGATTTGTGAAGTTTTGAAGGGTTTAACAAACTTGTTTTGCATGAACATAGATAAGTGGACTTGGTTCACTAGCTTCAATTGTTGTGATTGCTTCAAAGTAGATATGAACTCAATACCAATACAAATTATAATACATGGACTATACCTTTTTCACTCTCTTAGAAGTAACTTTTCCTTGGTAAGGGGATTCCTGTGAATTTTTCTCATTTGAAGAAATTAGCACATTGTTAGAATTGTTACACATGTTCTAGAGAGATAAGTTTTTCCTAGAAATTTCTCTTACAAACCATGAGATACAAAGCAAAATGTGTCATGGGCACTGGGTCATTTGGTATTGTCTTCGAGGTAAATATGAATTTTGATGAATTATCTTTTAGGAGATGTCGCTGGCAACGTTTGCATATCTACAACCCTCATTTATCTTTTCACTTTGAGATAGTCGTGCAATTGTTCAATGATTATTAAAATTAAAGAGTTAGATGTCTATGGTTTTAATTGGAGTTATGATAGTCATCCTAGTAACTTTCTAATAGCGTATGAAATATAAAATTGTTTTATAAGTTGCATGCTTACAAACAAAACAGGTTGTTGCCAAAAAAAAAAGTGTTGCATGATAAAAGATATAGAGAACTACAAATTATGTGCATTCTTGACCATCATAATATTTTTCAATTCAAACATTTCTTCTTTTCAACTACAAGCAAAGATGAATTATACCTTAACCTTGTATTGGAGCATGTACCTGAAACAATGTATTGAGTTACGAAATACTATAGTAGGGTGAACCAACAAATGTCATTGATATATGGCAAACTCTACACATATCATGTATGTTTACACTATATAGATTAAACTTACTTCTGATGAGGAACTTGTCATTTATCTAATAACAAACAAAGATGAATAATACCTTAACCTTGTATTGGAGCATGTACCTGAAACTGTGTATTGAGTTACGGAATACTATGGTAGGGTGAACCGACAAATGCCATTGATATATGGAAAACTCTACACATATCATGTATGTTTATACTATATAGATTAAACTTACTTCTAATGAGGAACTTGTCATGTATATAATAACAAACAAAGATGAATTATACCCTAACCTTGTATTGGAGCATGTACCTAAAACAGTGTATTGAGTTACGAAATACTATAGTAGGATGAACTAACAAATGTCATTAATATATGGAAAACTCTACACATATCATGTATGTTTATACTATATAGATTAAACTTACTTCTGATGAGGAACTTGCCATTTATCTAATAACAAACAAAGATGTGTCACTGGTGGAGGGGGTGATGTATGTCACTCCCTGTGTTGGGTTAGGCTTCACTATATTTAATGTTCCTTACCGAATCGCTTAGAGAGTAGTGGGCGTAAAGACCGGTGGACAATACCGTTAGCCCCCTGTTGCCTTTACTGTTGCTATCTGAGCTTCTAGGTCTTCAATGGTGAGTGAAACTTCTCTTGAAACATTGTATTGAGTTACAAAATAATATGTAAGATGAACCAACAAATGTCATTGATATATGTCAAAATCTAAACATATCATGTTTGTTTATACTATATAGATTAAGCTTACTTCTGATGAGGAACTTGTCATTTATCTAATTTATAATTTTTATTGTATGACATTTTCCCTTTTTGTTGATGTAGATGTATTATGTGTTGGGATATAAAATTATTATGTTAATTGTCCTCTTTTGTAAGAGTGTTTCAATCATATATATTGCTCTTAGATCCATGGTGTCGTTGGTGATTGTCAACATGATATAAAACCTTAGAATTTATTGGTAATATTTTCATTACATTATGTTGGCAAAAATGTTTTTTCCATTTTGTCGGATTTCTCAGTAAGTTATTTGAAATTCCCTTAATACTGACGGTGAATATTTTATGAAATGGTGAAGCTTGATCCCCCGTACTAACCAAATTAATCTTTATGACGTTGGTAGATATTTTCTTCCCATTTTCTTCCCCTATAGTACTTTCATGGTTTGTGCCATTGTATGTTTGTTTTTTTCATATTTTTCTTGAAAGGTGTCGTTAATCCTTATATCATGTGAAAGGGGAGGCCGATATATCATATATATGTTTGCTTTATTGTAGAGTTGTGCCAAGGCTGCCCTCTCTCTCCTTTACTGTTTATTTTAATCATGGAAAGTCTTAGTATCTTATTAAAACAGGGCCAAGAGGTAGGTAAGTTGATCGGGATCAAAGTCTCCATAGTTATAAAAGTATTGCATCTCATCTTCGTAGATGATGTGATCATCATGACAAAGGCATCTGTGGCAGAATGGAATTTGGTTAAGAATATTTTGGATCAATTCTGTGGCGCTTTGGGACTCAGGATAAATCATGTAAATTCTACATTCCACTTTGCAGGATTGGAGGAAGGGGATCTGTTGAGATATAAGGAGTTATTTTCATATAATTTCTATGAGATGGCATGGGGCTTTAAACATTTGGGGTATTTTATTAAAGTGGGGAAAACATCTGTCGAAGACTGGAGATGGATATTGGCAAAATTTGAAAACCGGATCAAGCACTGGTGCAATCGATGGTTAACGTTGGGAGGTCGTTGCATTTTAGTAAAGGTTTTACTAGAAACTCAAGCGGTGTTTTGGATGGCTCTGGCGGTGGTTCCATCCGCGATTCTCATAAAGATTCGCAAATTGATCTTTGAATTTGTCTGGATGGGAGGTCGCAAAGAAAGTGGCATTCATCTTTGTAGATGGGCATGACTTGCAAAACCCAAATCATTGGGAGGTTGGGGACTCCAAAATATATTTTTCTTCAACCATGCACTAGCAACCAACTCACTGTGGAGAGTATTGATGGTGGATGGACTTTGGCATCGTGTGGTCAAGGAAAAATACCTTCCATTTATATCTGTGGCTACTTGGTTTAGAACTGTCCAGATTACCCAACCAATGGCTTCATATTTCTGGAAAAAACTATGTAAGTCGCTACCACTTATTATACATTGGTTGAGCTGGAAGTCCGGGAATGGTTTTTCAATACACATTGGGAAGGATAATATCCTTGATATTGGTAATGCAACTAAGATTTCACAAGATTTAATATTGGCTTTAAAAACCCAAAATGTAAGTTATTTGTATCAAGCTAAGGCCCAGTCTTCAAGGGGCTTTGTTAATGAGCAGTGGAGGACTAGTGAGGAACTGGGTCTTTCGGGTATTTTGGCTCTAGAGTGGAAAACATATATTAGGGAGCTTATCTGATCGGGCGTCCAAATGGGATATGGGGAGGATTTGCTTTTATGGACAGGCGGGGACCATTCGGGATCAATCTCGGCAAGAAATGTTTATAATGCTTTGGCTAAAAAAAATTGGCCTCTTCAAATTGAGTCCTGGAGAAAACATCTTTGGAAATGGGACCTGGATTTTAAAGAAAAACTTTTCTTTTGGTTAGCATTGGATTCAAAAATTCTCACTTGGGACTCACTACAAAAAAGAGGATGGTGCGGTCCGAGCATTTGCTCACTTTGTTTTAGGGAGGAGGAGATCATCTCGTATCTATTCATATCATGTCCTTTCACTATTAAGTTGTCGCAGAAACTACATACTGTCTATAATCTCGCTAAAATTTGGAGAGGTATATCATTAACTAGCTGCTTTGAAGATTGGATAAAGGTGGAGAAATGTTTTAAAACCTTACGTATTTTAGTGTGTTGGCATGTGTGGCTGGAAAGAAATACCAGTATTTTTGAAAACCGTAACCCCTCAGAATTGAGAGCATGTATCAAAGTAAGAGAGATGGTGAACTCAGCCAATTGTCTGTTACAATCTAGGATGCAATCCAAGATAAAGAAGACTTCAGATTTTAGTGGGGATAACATTTTTTGTCTTGATGGAGCTGCTCAAAAAAATGGTACTCTTTGTGGGGTTGGGGTTATTATAAAGACTTCGGGGATGACATCGTACAGATGGACTCTAAACTGTGGACAGGGCTCTAATACTAGAGCTGAACTTCTTGGGGTTTGGGCTTGCTTAACAATAGCTCAGCGCTTAAATATAGAATGTTTACATGTCCTTGGAGACTCTAAGATTGTCATAGATTGGATCAACCATTCCAACAAGCTTCAAGTTACTTCTCTCTTGGGATAGAACACTAAGATTAGAGAACTCATTGCACATTTCATGGATATTAAGTTTACTCATATATATCGTGAAGAAAACATGGAGGCAAATGCACTATCAAAGCATGCTTTACAAGTTTCGAAAGGAAGGATCTTCTATAACAAATGGCAGGATGGCCATGAGGGCCCCCCACTATCTTTACAACTTTATCCTTGAAGACTTTTTCCGGGAACTGTTGTCTCACTTTTTTGTTTTTAGTTTCCTGCTTCTAGATCCTATGCATCTTGGGCTTAGTGCCGAGAACCTTTTTGTATATTGGATAAGTGTTTTGTTTAGTGGAGTATATGGTCATAAACTATATAGGGTGACTATATTCTTTTGTTAATTTTTTGTGACTGATACTAGAGATACTTGTTGATCGCAGTAATTCTATGTTGGAGTGAAGGAAATCATATGTTATGATGTAATTTTGAGAACCACATATATTAATATATGGAACAATTTTCTACTGGATACAAAAAAAAAAAAAAAAAAAAAGAGCTTTGTAACTTATTTTTGGAGATACAAAGTATACTACATAAAGAAATATATGGTCATTGGGTTGCATCTTCGCAAAGAGAGGGGTAAAATAATGCACATAATATTAAAATTATATGTGTATGTGTGTGAGGGCTTCCACAAAAAGCAAGAGAAGATTTTTATGGCTTGGAACTTGGATTTTTATGGCTTGGAACTTTTACTTGCTAGCTATGGAGAGCTTGAATTGGACCTTGTAGACCATGTAGTATTGTAGTTATATATTATTTTCATTTGATTTTGGTTTACACATATACATATAAATTTTCCAAGAAAAAAAAAAAATATTTATTAACATTGTAAGTGTAATACATGTTAGTGTTTACATCATGGTTGTTGCATACATGCCATAAGCAAAAAAATATGTCTTTTTCATACGTTTCCCTTTCCCTTAGTCAATCTCATCTAACCAATCCACTGAACTTTTTAGAAAAACAATACAAAACACATTTTTCCATCATACTACAATAGTACCTAGCAAACATATACTAGAACCGGAATTCCATAGCTTCTATTTCCAACCCATCGAGGAACTCATAGTACCCAAATTCTCTAGTTTGAAGACTCGACGCTTCTTTGGACAGTTTGTCTGCTTTGGAGTTCATCTCACGAAGAATGTGAAGGAAGGAGAACCTCTCAAAGGCATGGAAAGTGAGTTTGATATCCCACATAATATTTTGAACTCTAATATCTTGCGCTGATTTTTTTTCCATTTTCCCAATCTACCACCAGCTTTGAATCTCCCATCGCCTGTAAATTCCTAACATTTTTTCCTTTCACTGTCTCTAGAAGGATCCATAAGGCTATAAATTCTGCTCGGTTGTTGGAACCTGGCCCTGGCGCTTATTTGATGAAAATATAGTGTTTATGACAAATGTAAAGAACCACCCCAACTCCACAAATAGGAGGATGGCCCTGACTGGCACCATCGAAATATCCACAAGGGGTGGTATAGTCTATTTCAAGGATTAAAGGGATCTGCTCGGTCTTTGTTTTTTGTTTCTTCATAAATTCCATTGTTTTCCCCACCGTAATGGTTGTCATTACTTTCGGAGGGACAAGTCTATCATTGTGAATATTTGAATTGTGTGCCCACCATAGATTGTTGACAAGGATGCTCGGTATGTTGGCGTAAAGATTCACTGAGCTGTCCAAAAACCAATCTTTGACACATTCCTCTAAGCTTGGTTTATTCTAGTCTATTTTAGCCTGTAGCTTTTCTTTAACCGAGTGAAAAACATGTGTTGCATAAGAACAATGAATTAACAAATGAGAAATTGTTTCAGAGCTTGCTTTAGGGGGATTCAGTGGGGAGACTTCTTCAAATTTTGTTGATTTTCAGGGGACTCGGTCGAGAGACTTCTTCAAAGAGTATCTGCATAGAAATAGGGCGATGATTAGACAGTCCCCCTTCCTATACTGACGCTCTTACCCATACTCTTGTTTCCATTAAATATTCTGAGACTAAGAATCTATCCAGTCTCTTGGCCAGAACCTCCTCTCCTGCTCTGCCATTTCGCTAGGTTGGGGACATTTTGAGGGGTTCTATGTCGGCCAACTTATGTTTTTCCAATAATGAGAGGAAAAAATCTCGGTTCCCATCAATTGTTGGGTTAGATCCCCAAACCTCTCTCAGTGAAAGCGTAAAATTGAGGTGCCCTCCAATAATAGAGAAAGGCTTGCTTAAAGCTCCTACAGAAGAAAGTTCCTCCCAGAAGGGGATTCAGTTAGTATAAGGTCCATAGATATTTACAAAGTTCATTGTTTTATCACTATTTTTGTGCTTTAGACAGTCTGCAATGGTTGACCGGAAGCAGGTAGAGCTTTGAGCCATGAATTCAGGGCTCCAACCCGTAATTAGTCCCCCAGACAACCCTTCAACATCAATCATGCAGAAAGACCAGTTCTTTAGCCATGAACCTAGGGAGGTCCTAGCTTTATCCCCACTACACATCGTTTCTTGGATCATCACAATATCTAGATTAACATTACACATTAACCTTTTGAGGGTAATTCTTTTCCGAGGTCCCCCTACCCTTCTAGCATTAAAGAAGAGGATCAACATTGAACATGGGAGCCATGGGCTTTCCCTGCTTTAAGGGCCCTAGTGACGAGAATTTTTCTGCCTTTCCTGATTTCTTCTACCACCTTTGCGTGTGCCTTCAATAAGTGGGATTTTCTCACCACGGGATTACTTTGAGGAGGGTCCAACTCCAGCCCACCTTTTGACGGGACTACATTCATAAGAGAGCCCTTGGAATGGAGCTTGTAAATATTCCTTGTCGATTTGGGGGACAACCTTGGAAAGGGAGGTCAGGAGGATGGAGGAGGGGGTGGAGAATCCAAAGAAGGGGATGGGAAGCAGGGGGAAGGGGAGGGGGGAGATGACTTTGAAAATAATAATTTTCGAGAAGGCAAGGGGGAGGAGGTCTTAGGGGAGGAAGGGGGAAAGAAAGGGTCCAACGGGGAAGGGGTCAACCTGGGAGGTGGGGAGGATCTTTGAGGAGGGGTGGACTCTGAGGGGGGGACAAGGGGCTCTGCAGACCCGAGGGCCTCAAATTGTAGGGAAGAAAGGGGGGATTGAGGTCACTTTAAGTCTTCCAAATCCTTAGAGATAATATTAGTGGGGCGGTTACCTTCAAAAAGAAAAGAAGTCAAATAGGGTGAGTTTGAAAAATACCTGAGGAGGTCTTATCCAGCTCTATCGAGGCATGACCTCTAGTATCTGGGGCCAGAGCAGCTTGTGGCATTACCTCTGAGGCGGTCTTTTCAATCTTTGTTGTGGCCTGAACTCGAGGATTTGGAGCGGGAGCAGCTTGAAGCACTACCTTTTCATTTTTTCCATTTTCAAGTGACACAGAGTCCACAAATTCCTTCATGTTTAAGGTAGGCTTCCTTCTCTAAATCTTGTAATTCTCTGGGGAGAAGGGAGATAAATGATTACAGTTCAACTTCGAGTGCCCTATCTCATGACATCCATGGCACCGAAAGGGAATTCTCCAGTAGTCCACTTTTTAGTGCCAGATATTTGAACCCATAACCAAATGCATGGAGCCTACTAAACCTTCTCTTGTGTATACTTCCACCTGCACCCGAGCTCATCTGGGGTCGGGTTTCGAGAACTAGTTGGGTTCCAACTTGATAATTTTTCCAAGTTTGATTCCAGTGGCTTCTAAAGACTCCTTGGACCAGAAATCTAGTGGTTGCCCAGGGAAAATGACCCATACCTTCTTTTTATCGACCGGTTCTCTCATGGGGTCAAAATCAACTATCCATTCCTTCATAGTCAAGGCGGAGGGTCCCCACTCCCAATTTCTTTTAGCAGTGCTTCATAATCCTTATGTGATTTAAGGATAAAATCATCTAGTTGCATGCTAGGACAAAGATTTGGGAAGATAGTCGAGGAGTAGTTTCCAAGCATTTTCCATCCATCCTTGCAGGACTTTGACACCTGCGAATTTTCCATTAAACCTGTCGACGAGGGTTTTCCCAACAAAACCAGATATTTCTCCCATAGCAATGTCTCTTCCTACTACCAGTTACACCTTCCCTCCTTTTTCCTTAATACACTTTGAAGGCCTGCGTCTGGGAGGCACCTTCTTGTCCTTCGCGGGAGTAGAAACAGGGCTCTGGTTGACAATGGAAACCAAAGGGAGCTGAGCAGGGGAATGTGGCTACCAAACATTTTGAAACTTCTTCTTACCGAGGGAGGAGGATATGTGTCTGGCATGATTAATTTCATGTGTGTGAAGGGTACAAAGACAGTAAAGAAAGGAGGGCGATGATCCCTAAGGGGATTTCTTCAAGGGGAGTGGAATGTTGTTCGATTCAGCATCCTTCCCGAGGACCTATGCGTAGGAGGGAGGATGGTTCCATGTGGTCGGGAAATAAATTGTTCTTATGAGGGAAAGGGGTTAGGGGAGTCTGAATGGAGGTCATAGTCGACCTCATCCTCTTCCTGAGACTTCAACTGCATCGAAGGGGTTAGGAAACAGTCAGAAGATGAAAGTGGGGGAGGACAGGAAGAGCGGACTGGAAAAGATGGGAGGGGGAGGAGCCGGAAAAAAAATTCAGCTCAGGCCTAAGGCCCTCGCTCCTAAGGCTAGGAAAAAAACCTTAGAAGACCCATCGCAGAGCTATCCCAAAACCACCCCCCCAACACAAATACATACACTTATGTTGTTGATTTTTCAATAAGCAAGGTTAAGCATGAACTTCATTCCATTTTTAGCATTTAACTTAACCATAACCAATAATGTTGCAGCAACCAAGATCACAAGAAGAAACACCATGCACAAGAACACAAGAAGTATCCAGGGAAACCCTTCTCAACAAGAAAAGAAAACCCAGCCAAATGCTTTGCTATATTCTTCAAGAGAAAGTCCTTCACCACCAAGGAAACCTAGCACACAAGAGGGTGCTTGCAAACCCTAGAAGACTAGCACCCAATAGAGGTGCGCACTTTTCCCAAGAAGGTGTACTTGCTGAAATTTCCAAACTCACACAAAAGATATGATTCTTCAATGGGGAATTTACCTTTACTTATATTATACTTGACCTGTCAACAAAAGTGTCTGTTGGAACAAGAGGGCTGACCTCTCTATCTCATAATATAATTAATATTGACCAGATTTATTATCTTTTACATTAATTATCAATTACATTAAGGTGAGGCCAAACTATACCATTTACATTACAATTAGGGTTGCAGGCAGGTCTGGCTCTTGAACAATATAGCAAGGGATCTCATACACCCACTAGTGCTCAGCCACTAGGGGCACATCGATAGGGATTTCCATATCTCTAGCTCATTGCATTACACAGAACAACGACTTCTTCACTAGTGCTCAACCACTAGGATCACGTTCACTTGTGCTCGTCCACAGGCACATCCACTCAACATGTCTTCTTTCCCACTACATTACACAGGAGAGTCATCTAAAGTTTCTCATCAACTCTCTGCTCAGAGGAGGCTAATACATCATCTTCATCTTTGTCTCATGATGATACACCCAACACTTTGGGATTTCACATGTTCACCTTATGCTCAGCCACAGGCACGTCCATCTCTGCAAATCTCTTTTCTCGTTGCGTTACACAAGAGAATCATCTGGAGTTCTTCTCAACTCTTTGTAAGGGGGAGGCCATATCTATGTCCATATATGTCTCATATAGGAATGGACCACCCCTCTCAGAGGCTCTCTCTCAGGTTTGTGTCCTAGAGAATGTCTCACGTAGCTGCAAATCAACACTCCCTCTCAGCTAGGGAGGCATTTTTCCCCAGGCCAAGTCTCTCGTGCAAATACTCGAACTTTTCCTTGGCAAGTGGTTTCGTGAAGATATATGCAATATGTTCATGATTAGGAAGATACTGCACATGTACCTGCTTCCTCTGCACCATGTCTTTGATATAGTGATACTTTATCTCAATGTGTTTCGATCTGTCATGAAACACAAGGTTCTCAGAGAGATTTACACAACTCTGGTTATCACAATGATGTTGGAAATACTAAGACAACTAAGAGGG
>SNQJ01S0011614.1:19653-82992 GCA_010110895.2 Picea sitchensis
GGGGGGGGGGGTGAATCAGTCGTTACTGTGCTTAAAAAAAATTATGCCTATTGAAATATTATTAATGTTCTCCAAGTGATCATAAAGATTATGCAAGTCATGAACAGCAAGAATAATTAACATCAATCACACATATGATATACACAGAGACATATATTCATGAGGAAACCCATAAAGGGAGAAAACCTCTTCTTCTTAGAATGATAGGCAATCTTTTAAGTTCTATACATCATCAATCTTTGAGCACCAACTCAAAATGAGGCTACAACCTCTGCTTTAACAAGCTACAACTTGTAGAGAGCACCAACCCTATGGTTTCTCTGGAACCCACTAGAAGGAAGCGCCAACTCCCTGAGTGTTCCAGCACCAACTGGATGGAAGCACCAACTTCCAGTCACACAGGCACCAACCTGTATAACAGAGAACAATGGTTCTACCTTGCACCACCCTACCACCCTGGTGTTTCTAGATGCAACTAGATGGAAGCTACAACTCCCTGTGTTCAAGCACCCACTTGAAACTCTGAGGACAACAGCCCTCCCTAGCACCACCCTACCACCCTAAGATATAAATATTCGCTTTCTGAAATTTATTACATTGATATAGTATTTATCAATGGCTTACCAGTCTCATCATTGTTCTGCTACACTGCTCTGCTCTGCCTCCATCAGTGTGTTCTTGCTCGCATCTTCTTGCGCCTAAGTTCTCGTACAGTCTGTTGTTTTCACCATTTCTACTCTATCCATCTTATGTTCTTCATCTCTGCATTTTCTCCCTTAGTTCATCTGTAAAAATTTCATTGCTTACAGTTTGACTACTTTTTAAAAGAGAAACAACAACCTCACCCTGTAACAACATTTTTATTTTATTCATACTCTAGTCATCCATTACACTCCCAATCTCCAACACTCGAGTCGGGAATCTCAAAACGCTCAAGAGAAATGATTCCAATGTCCCAGAACAATGATTCAATTAGTGTAATTGAATCGTAACTGATCAAGAAACCACAAGGTGAAACAGCAACCCTTCGATCAGATTTTGTTTGATCAGCGCCATTGGACTATACACGCAGAGGTTTTTTGACTTTTCAATCTGTAACCTCTAATGTGGAGCTTAGCAGCATTAGATCCTTCCCCTATCTTATGTTGATGTGACCTTGGGCAATGATATCATGTGACCATGTGATTGCGGGCGCAGCCAAAGGTGGTTTGAAATCAAACTGTGTTTCGCCCCGCAATTTACCTCGAGCCTCGACGTGTCCTTTCTCCAAAACCGTGGTATCGATTACGGCCAGACTTCAACTTTTTAAATTTCGCGCACCTTCAATCCTCGCCATGTGACGGGACCATCGATCTCACGCTCTTGACGTTCCTCCTGAACTGACGGATCATATCTAACCTTCTTAAATCAACGGTTGTGATTTATTTTATGATTTGGGCTTCAGGAGTTTCAACTCTCAAACCCTGATTTCTTCCATACGCCAAAATTCCAGAGTCGATGATCCACGGACACCTGTCCTTCTCAATCAATGGCTCAGCCTCTACTTCAGGAATTTAATCTTTCAACCATATCAACGGTTCTGCGGCCCCTTTCTTGATTCAACGGTCAAGATCTCCTTCGGGTCTCCGGATTCCCGAGATCTAAAATCTCAACTTTATCTCTTCCCCTGTAATATGATCAACGGTTGAGACTACACCCAAAGTGATCTTCATATCGGACGAATCGTGTCCAATTCGGGACTTCAACATTCGGCTCTTCGCAACTTCGGCCCTTTCGCAACTTCAGCCTTCAGGACTTCGGAGCTTTTGTCATTTGTTGGTGGTGAAACTCCCAAAGTAAATATCCCAGAGTGATGTAACATTACACACGTCACCTGTTGACTTGGCACGGGTTGAGTGGTTTCCACGTGTCACTCGCTGACGTGGTCTTCAACATGTCCTTGCTGACAAGGTCTGCCACATGTCCTTGCTGAAATCAACAGTCCTCGTTCACTTCAGGACTTCGTCCTTCGGGAGATTCAACTCCTCTACACTCGCTTGCTCTTGGAGCATTTCACCCGGAGTCCACGATCTAATGACACGTGTCCCCTTGAATCGGACGGTTGAGGCTTACTTCGGGGCTTTACCTGAAATCCACAGATTTACGCTACGTCTCTTCTGGATTAGACGGCCCAGATTCACTTCGGACAATCTGACGCTTGAGATCTTCTTTGGATGATTTGAGGACTGAGATTTACTTCGGATGAGCTTGAGATATTCTTCGGATGATCTGACGACTGAGATTTACTTCAGATGATTTGGCGGTTGAGAATTTATTTCGGCTCTCCAAGCTTCGGGGATTTCAAATCTCAAACTGACGCCCTGGATCAAACAGCCCAGATTCACTTCGAACGATCTGACACTTGAGATCTTCTTCGGACAATCTAATGTCTGAGATCTACTTCGAATGATCCGACAGTCGAGAATTTATTTTGGCTCTTCGGCTCTCCGGGCTTCAGGAATTTCAAATCTCAAACTGAAAATTCTTGAAGTGAGATTTTTCCAGAGCGTAACCTCCTCACATCTTTAGACCCGAAACGAATGTTGTTCGTTGATCATGGTTTTAGATTGATGTCTTGATCTATCTATGCTTCTGCTTTGGCTTGGATTAAATCCAACGACTCTTCTTCTTGCTTATCTTGTCCTTCCACTTTAGAATGATCCAACAGTTGTCGAATATTCGCATAATTGATATCTCAGATCTTTCAACTTATCCTATCCTTCCACTCAAAATTTATCCAATGGTTATTCGGTATTCGGGTATTCGAATTCTCAACGGTCTTGGTTTGTCCTATGGAGATTTTGATCTTGATCACGTTTCTGTACTACGCTTTCCATTCTAAGATTTGATCTCTGCATATTGTTCGCTTCTCCTCCTAAGCTTATGTTGTTCCTGTTTTCCATCGTCGTTGTTGTTCTTTCCATCAATGACAAGCACACTCTTCCTGTAAAACATGCCAACAAATGAATAATAGTAGGATCTATCTCATGATTGAACAAGTCAGTCAGAAGTTTGTAAAGCCACACTACTTCACGGACTGCTACACTCAATGCAATGTACTCTGCCTCTGTGGTGCTTAATGCCACAGAGCTTTGTTTTCTGATACACCAGGAAGCCATGGCAGACCCTGAAGTGAAACAACAACCAGAGGTGATTTTTCTATCCACTGCACTTCCTTCCCAATCTGCATCGACATATCCATGTAGGCTCAAGTCTACACTAGAGGCATATCTTAGGCCATAACCAATTGTCCCTCATAACTATCTCAATACATGTTTTGCAGCTATCCAGTGTATCTGTCTCAGTTGGCTCATGAACTGGCTAAGCACATTTACTACATAGAAAATGTCTGGTCTGGTGTTAACCAGATACATTAGTGTTCCAATCAATTGTCAGTATAAGTGTGGATCTACATCTCCTGAACTAGTATTACTCATCTTCTTCAAATCCATTACCATTGGAGTGGGCATGGATTTACATTTGTGCATGCCGAACTTTTTCAGTATCTCCACAATATATTTCCTTGACTCGGGAAAATCTCTTCTGTCTTTTTCCATACTTCTAGTCCCAAGAAGTAATGCATCAGCCCCAAGTCCTTCATTTCAAATTTAGCAGTCAATGCTCGTTTGCATTCGGCAATGAGTCTCTTTGAACCAGTGAGGAAAATATCGTTCACATATAGGACCAAAATCAAACACTCATTGCCATCAATGTGATAATATAAGTTTGGATCGACAACACTTTTTTTCAATCCCAAGCTCATCAGAAATCCATCCATTTTCTCGTACCAAACACGTGGTGCTTGTTTTATACCATATAGGGCTTTCTTTAACTTGCATACATGAGATCTTTCGTTGTGTACAAAAAATCCTTTTGGTTGCTTGATACAAACTTCTTCCTCAATTTCACCATTGAGAAAAGTTGTCTTTACATCCATCTTATGTAGCTTCCAACCCATGGAAGTAGCTAGTGCAATGATAGAACGGATGGAGGTTTATCGGGCTACTGCAGCAAATATCTCGCCATAGTCAACTCCCTCTACTTGTGAGAACCCTCTGGCCAAAAATCTGGCTTTGTTTTTTTCGATGCTTCCATCAGCTGCATGCTTGATTTTATAAATCCATTTGCAAGTCACCACAAACTTTCCCTCTGGTCATGGAACAACATCCCATACATCATTTTCCAATATAGATTGGTATCCTTCAGTCATGTCATCTTGCCATACTTGTTCACCTAAAGCTTCTCCATGACAAGATGGCTCTGAGTTAATAATGTGGGTCATGGCTGAAAGGTAGCTTGAGAATCTCTTTGGTCTCTTGCTCTCTCTGGTTGTTCCTTGTGGGGATTTATGCCCTTTCTGCTTCTTGTAGAGTTTGTCGGGCCCAAGCAGACCTTTTATGTCCAACTATAATATCTTTGGGTATGTTTCTTGGAGAAACTCGATCGGTTGGAACAACTGGATCAACTAGAGCTATTGGATCAACTGGAATAATGTATGTCTCCCTCTAAAATGTTGAAGGGGGTGAAGGCATTGTCTCACTATCAATTTCCATCTGAGATTCTATGGAAGGCTACTTCTTCTTCAAAAGTAACATCTCTACTTACTTCAATTTGTCTCTATTCAATATGATTTTAAGGATTCATTGTATCCTACAAATGTGCCCTTTCTTCCTAAAGGTTCTATTTTGGATCTCTTTTCTTTGGGTACATGAAAATATACTAGACATCCAAATATTCTGAAGTGCCCAATCTCAGGCTTCACTCCGGTGAAGGCCTCTTCTGGAGTAATGTTCTTCAGGATCTGATGAGGACTTCTATTTTGAAAATATATTGTTGTCATACATGCTTCTTCCCATATATTCATAGGTAGATTCTTATCATGTATCATTGCTTTGGTTGCTTCAATGATAGTTTTGTTTTTCCTTTCAGCAACCCCATTTTGTTGAGGGTCGTAAGGAACTGTGAACTCCCTCTTGATCCCTGCTTCAATACAAAAACTGTTGAATTCTTTTGAAGTGTATTCTCCTCCATTATCTGATCTTAATATCTTGATTTTTCTTCCGGTCTGGTTCTCAACCTGAGCTTTGAGTTCTTGAAATTTTGCAAGGACTTCATCCTTGTTCTTTAGAAAGTAAATCCAAGTTTTCTAGGAGTGATCATCTATGAAGAGTACATAGTATAGGTACCCATTCAGAGATGCAATAGTCATTGGCCCACATACATCTGAATGTATCAAGTCCAAGATTTCCTTGGATCTATTGTCACTGCTTGAGAAGGATCCTTTAACATTTTTGCCAAGGGCACAACCTTTGCAAACACCTTTATGTTGAATCTATATTTTTGGTAGACCTGTTACCATTTTTCCTAAAGCTGGAAGAGCTCTATAATGAATGTGAGCAAGTCTTCTATGCCATAGCTCACTCAATTTGATAGTGTCGTGTAGCAAGGCTTAGACTGGTTTGATGGTTAATCTATACAAGTTGTTTTCTCGGACACCAATTACCTTGGCATAACTTATATGAGAGTCTTTGTGCCATGTAAGAACTCTTCTTTCTGAGAAGTTGATATTGTAGCCTTTGTCTTCCAAGGCAGAAATAACGACAAGATTCCTCTTCATTGCAGGTACATATAGTACTTCCTTTAATTGAAGCTCCATATCTGAATCTAGTTGGAAGGTGGAAGTTCCAACTCCTCTCACATTATATATGGCATCATCTCCAAGAACAACATGTAGATGTGTCTCTTTCTCAACGAAATGTGTTAGGTCATCTTTAAGACCGGTCATGTGCCTGGAGGCACCATTATCAATTAACCAAGTATTATCATTGGTAGGGACCATACTTGAGAGTGTTGAGATGTTGATGTCTTCATTTCTTTGAGGTCTTGTCTTCCTGGAACTGAGTTTTCTTGAACCATCAAGCTTGCTTCCCATCATGATTTTGCTCATTTTGGATTCTTCACAAACCCTTGTCAACTAGGAAAGAAAACCTAATGGCTAGGCTAGGCTAGCACTTTTAGGTTTTGTTGGACTTATGACTGCCAACAATAAGCCTTTGAAGGATATGATGGCCCTGGTAAGCTTAATAGCTCCTTCAAGGAGTTGCAGAAACACAATTCTGAAATTTTCTGCAGAAATTAGCAAAACCCTATAAACCCTAGGGCCAAAAATTCAAAATGCTCGGAATTGCAATTTGAGACTTGTTGGAGGTGCGTTGAAGAAGTTCGTACACACCTATGTCCTTTTTAGCCCCAACGTCTGAGTTCCAAGTGCTAAAAACCATTAGAAGAGTAGGTTGTATGGATTTTCTGGGAACCCTAAGAGGGTCGTACGGTTTCTGCAAAAGAGAGAGAGGATGGTTGAAAGATGTTTGTGCAATGGGTTCTTCAAGACCTACGCTCTGAAACTATGTTGATTTTTCAATAAGTAAGGTTAAGCATGAAGTTCATTCCATTTTTAGCATTTAACTTAACCATAACCAATAATGTTGCAGCAACCAAGATCACAAGAAGAAACACCATGCACAAGAACACAAGAAGTATCCTGGGAAACCCTTCTCAACAAGGGAAGAAGACCCAACCAAATCCTTTGCTATATTCTTCAAGAGAAATACCTTCACCACCAAGAAAACCTAGCACACAAGAGGGTGCTTGCAAACGCTAAAGGACTAGTGCTGAAGAGAGGTGTGCACTTTTCCCAAGAAGGTGTACTTGCTGAAATTTCCAAACTCACACAAAAGATATGATTCCCCAATGGGGAATTTACCTTTACTTATATTAGACTTGACTTGTCAACAGAAGTGTCTATTGGCACAATAGGGTCGACCTATCTATCTCATAATATAATTAATATTAACTAGATTAATTATCTTTTACATTAATTATCAATTACATTAAGGTGGGGCTGACCTGTACCCTTTACATTACAATTAGGGTTACAGGCAGGTCTGACTCTTGAACAATATAGCAAGGGATCTCATACACCCATTAGTGTTCATCCACTAGGGGCACATCCATAGGGATGTCCATATCTCTGGCTCACTACATTATGTATAAGAACCACTTCTTCACTAGTGCTCAACCACTAGGATCATGTTCACCTGTGCTCCTCCACAGGCACGTCCACTCAACGGATCTTTTTTCCCACTAAATTACACAGGAGATTCATCTAGAGTTTATCATCAACTCTCTTCTCAGAGGAAGCTAATACACCATCTTCATCTTTTTCTCATGATGATGCACCCAACACTTTGGGATTTCACACGTTCACCTTGTTCTCAGCCACAAGCATGTCCAAATCTGGAGATCTCTTTTCTCATTGCGTTATACAAGAGAATCATCCATCTCTACGTCCATCTTTGTCTCGGATAGGAACCACACACCCCTCTTAGGGGCTCTCTCTCAGGTTTGTGTCCTGGACAATGTCTCACGTAGCTACAATCATCAACATATGTGTGATGATTGAACAATTTTAAACATCTTGTTTGGTTCAACGATGATACAAGCATAGTAACGCGAGGGAAAGGGTTTCAATATTCTCTACGGTTATATATTATTTTCATTTGATTTTGGTTGGTTTGTTTATGTGTGTGTGGGGGAGAAGTATTTATGTGTGTGTGTGTACGATTTATATATTATGTATTCCCACTATGTGTGTGTGTGTGTACGGGGGGGGATTTATATATGTGCATGTATTCCTATGTGTGTGTGTGTAAATACATACATTCTATGTGTTTATACATACATTCTATGTGATTGTACATACATACATACATACCAACCAACCAAAATCAAATGAAAATAATATATAACCACAGAGAATATTGAAACTCTACCCCTAAACATGACAATTTGGTTGCTTAGTCTATGGAGTTATGCATGCCCTACCCCCCTTTTGATTCGAACCTATGACCTCTAAGGAAGAAACACATCTTCTATACATTTCAATCTCTTGCCATAGTTGGGCTATGTCTTTGTGGTTGGGACAGGGTGCCACCATGTAAAAAACCTAGGGTTAAACCTTAATAAGTGTAGAGATCTTGTATGTGTGCATGAGGAAAGGTGTTTGACCTCTTAATGTTGGTTTCCCTCCACCATCAAAGGGACTTGACAAAAATTTTACGAGTTGAATTGCTTTAAGTGAACATTAATAGGATATTTTATTGCATAGAGAATATCGAGGTGCATCTAAAACCTAGGTAGATGTGACACATTTGTAAGTTAATAAACTAAATTGAAAAAAGTTGAAATTTGTAAAAACTAAAAAAAATCATTGACCATAATAATTAAAAGCTTAAAAATGAGCATATTAATTGTAAGAGTATAAAATAAAACAAATTAGCATAGATCCATCTTAACCCGTGATCTTTTAAGCACCAAGAGAATTATCTCTCTAGTTCTTTTGATTCCTCTCAATGCTTACTAGATCTAGGGTTAAGATGGATCTATGTTGGTACCTTATAATAATCCAACAAGTTACTCTTTTCTTCTTTGATTGCATAAACATAACATCACTTTTCTCATCTACATCTTGTTACAATTCTTGTCTTACAAATTTCTAGTTATACATTATGACAATTTATTATAGTCAACCTGAGTACAACTTAATGATTACACAATCACTCATCCTATGTTTGTCTTAATAAAAAAATGATGTGTTTAAAGAATTAGTGACCTTGTACTAAAATAATAATTGATTAGTTATAGGATGAATATGCACACTTTCTTGACCTTCCCGTCCTCCTTTATGGAACATGTCCTACGAATACATATGTGATAATAAACATTGAAAAATTAACACCCTCCTCATTTAACACTTGCATGTGATTTGACGATGACTTATTTAATCCTTTAACTGAGTTGAATCAAAATAAATTATGTCACTTTCGTGATCTTTACCTTTAGACAATAATCCATTATATAAATAACCTCATACTAAAATAATAGTTGATTGGTTGAACGATGAATATGCATACCTTCTTGACCTCCCCTTTGTAAAATGCATTATGTAGGTATATATGTGATAAAAAAACGTTGAAAAATAAACACCCTCCTCACTTAACACTTGCATGTGATCCACGACGACTTATTTAACCTTTTAAAAGAATTACATTAAAATAAATAATCTAATATGCCATGATCTTCACCTTTAAACAACAACCCATTGCATAAGTAATGTTTGCCTAAATTATTTACATTGTAAGGTGTTTCCTCTTGTAGAAGTAGATGTATTCTCTTCGCTTTCTAGTTCGCCCACACCCGTCAAATATTTTCAACGACCATCGGGATGGCCCCGGTTGTTCATTCCAATGGCACGCTGAAGAAATGTTGCAATCACCATTCATGATAATTTGGACATTTTGTAGCAGAAACATGTAGTCTATCCTTAGGATTTTCGTCACAACATCGCAACCCATCCTCCTTTTGCCTTGCTCAATCAATGTTATCTATAATCAGTAAGGGGCACCAAGTTGGCCAATCTAGGTTGATGCATGCTCCATCCACCCGGTGGCACCTACAACCCGACTCACCATCCATCACCCACTAAGCCTCCCTTCTTTTATAGACACGACACCACTACAAAGGCCCAAGCCTCTCAAATAGCCACCACTAATTTCACCTTTGTTATGTATCGCTTGACTTCTACTGCCATAGCTACATGATGTTCGCCAACCCACGATGCACATAAATAAACAAAATATATACTATAAAGGTGGAAAAAGAAAGGATCACCCTGATAGCCACTCAGGTCACAACCACATTTCCAGAAGCCCTACGACACCTTCAAAGCATTGGTGGGTTTTACAAAAAGAATTTAATGTTCATTGATTACATTTAACATTGTCTAATTATCTCACCACTATTCAATTTTATTTCATATGTTTTATAAAGTTGTACGATGACCAACTTATTTCCATTTTTCAGGTCCTATGTTTCAAGCCCAAGACCACCATTCCTATCTCTTTCCTATACTCCTTGCAATTCCCATCCTTTCATATGGTCAACAATGAAATGGGTGAATCTGTATTTAAGACCATTGGTGATTCGGATTTACGAGGGAACGAAATGAAACACATAAATAAGACAAAAACATAGAGGTATAGTAATACTCAATTTCTATTAAAGAATGAAATATGCAGAGACAATAAAAGAAAATACATAGTGAAATAAACTCGCTAGAATGGTGGTAGATTATTTCTGAGAACAGATGTCATGACTACGCACATTCACAAGAAAATGATTACAATGAGGTCCAAAGGCCCTTTTAACATAAAGCATAAATGAGAAAACCCTAAACATCCAAAACCCTAACCACGGGAGACGAAACGCCAACAGGTTTGTGGGCTCTGATGGGGGTAGTTGATATGTCAACTTCCTGGGGGCGCAACTTTTACATACGGTCTTCGTTTGGAGCTCTTGGTCTTGCATCGGAAAGATCTAGCTGAGGAGTACACATTTTGTTCAGCCTGGCATCTACTTTTAGGTATATGCTAGATGTTTCTAAGCCAAAAAAAATGTCGTTTACGGCCTCAAAACGGCCCTAGAAGTTTGGGACCCGAAAAACCATAGAAAAACTGCCAAGATAGAAATTGTATTTTGAGACAGTGGAATAGGTGGGCGGCCATTGATGTCCACCTAGATCAGTCCTCCCCCATTAGGAATCAATGGTCTCCATTTCCTTGAGTGCCCCCACAAAATGGGGATACTTCTTTTGAACTTAACGCTTGGTGAGCCACTTGCCTTGGTCCAGGAGTTGCCCTGCATTGACAACCCGATAGAGTTGGATCTTATGTTGGCAGATGCCCTTAACCACTGTGTCCATGATCCGATCAATGGTGACATGTTCCATGCAGTCAAGGTTGAGATTTGTAGGTGTCAGTTGCTCTACCACTTCTGATGTGTCCAGTAATGGTGGAAAATATGGTTGAACGAGGTCCACATTGAATAATGGACGCAAACCAAGGAAGGGGGGAATACTTAACTCAAAATCATTATCGCCCACAACCTTGATGATGGTGTAAGGTCCATAGCAAAGTGGATTCAGCTTTCGATGGGGTCTTATAAAGCGTTATTTCTACAAATGTAGCCAAACCTTGTCTCCCACCTGAAATGTGTGGGGAACCTGGTGTTGGTCATGGCGCTGCTTGTACTTAGCATTGGCTTTCTGCAAAATATCATGGACCTGTTGGTGGAGGTGTTGTATCTGTTTAATCAATTTGGTGTCTTTGTTGACCTCAGATTGAGCATGGGAAGATTATGCATGTGTGGATGCAAGGGGAAGTGCTACATCAATAGGGCCCAATGGTTGAAATCCCAGGCCCACCTGAAAAGGGTTGTGGTTGGTCGACTTATGGAGGGCTCTGTTGTAGTTGTGTTGGACATAAGAAAGGATCTCATCCCATGTGTGTGGATGCTTGGATTTTTACATGCACAAGATATGCACCATCATCCTATTGACGACCTATGTCTGTCCATTAGTTTGAGGGTGGTGTTGGACACACCGAGCACATTGAAAGGGGGGGGTGAATCAATGTAAGGATATTTTTACACTTATTTAAAAAACTTAGTTAGAAACCACTTTAAACATGTTATTCATTCATACTTAACTACTTGCATGTATCAACAACATTAATCAATAACAGAGAATTATAAACCATCACCATAATAAACACCAAGAACACCATATATATGTGTAAGATTTTTGTATTATGTGTTACAAGAGACTACAATCTCTGGGTTTTATTAGCAAAAACTAAAAAGATAAACAACTCCAAAAGAGCACCAACTCTTAATACAAGACTCAACTTTTAGAGATCTCAGCCCCAACTGAGATGCGAGGAATCCAATCCCCAAGTACAAGACCTTGCTTATAGACAGAAACCAATATGCCAACAGGTACGCGACCTATTTATACTGCAAATCGCATATGTACTCAACCTACCTATATTGCAACATGTGTATATATGCTTCCTTCCCTCTATCAGCCTGCATACACCTTCAGAAAACTAGGGCATCCATTCTTCAACTAATTTGTGTTGTCCCAACCACAAACAAATCTACACCATCCAACAACCTATGCATGTTCCTCATGCATACACCATCACACAACATAGATATCCCTCAATCATATCAGAACAAAACCACTCAACCAACTAGCTAACATCTACCATATCTAAACATCATAACAACCATACAAAGAATGATTCAAGCATTCACCATACCATGAGTAAATCTAAGAATCAAGACAACATATAACCATACCAGAACTTATATAGCAGATATGAACCTATAGAATGATATCCTGGGAACATTCTTGACCTGAATTCTGGCTACCACCAGGTTCCCGTCGAACTGACTGATGTATGGAAGACAACTTTCAAATCTAAACAAGGTCTCTTCGAATGGTTGGTCATGCCCTTTGGCTTAACCAATACATCGACAACTTTCATGTGGTCGATGGATGATGTATTGAAACCCTTCACCAACTCTTTTGTGGTGGTATATTTGGATGACATCCTCATATTTAGCATAACTTTGAAGGAACACATGCAACATATTTAGCAGGTTTTGAGCACTCTGCAGCAACACAAGCTCTATGCCAACTTGGAAAAATGCTCCTTTGGCATGAACAGGGTAAAATTCTTGGGCTACATTATTGATGAGTATGGGGTACATGTGGATCTAGCTAAGATCCAAGTCATCCATGACTGGCAAGCCCCAACCACACTTACCGAGCTTCAGAGCTTCTTTGGGCTTGCCAAATTCTATCATAGGTTCGTGTTGGGATTCTCCCATATTGCATGGGCCCTCAGCCAAGTGACCAAGGGTGGTGGCAAGGAAAAGTTTGCATGGAGGAAGGAAAAACAATAAGCATTCGATGATCTGAAGCATCACTTGTGCTCAACTCTAGTACTCTCCTTACCCGAGATTGAGACTAATGCATCCGACTATGTTGTAGGTGCAGTTCTCACTCAGCACGGTCATCCAGTTGCATACCATAGTGAGACACTCTCATATATCGTCTGGAAATACCCCACCTATGACAAAGAAATGTATTCCATTGTGCAATCATGTCGCCAATCAAAACATTACATTATGGGAAAGGAGACAATCATCCACACTGATCACAAGCCTCTATAGTTCATACAGACATGGGGGAAATTGCAAAACGATTGCCATCAAAAGTGGTCCACATACCTGCAACAGTTCCATCTCAACATCAAGTATAAGACATGGAGCACAAATTGTGTCATTGACTGCCTCCAACCTTTCGTTGTTGCACTCACCACTGTGCTCCATTCATGTGGGCATGAGGCATATGAGTGGCCCCAACTTTGTCAGCTCTTGGGTACAGGTGTGACTGTCACATATTTTCACATTCCGGATAGATTGTTATGCCATTTGGGCCACCTCTATGTTCCAACAAGTGAGCGTGAAAATTTTATTTGGGAGGCTCACTCTAGTCGGATGGTAGGACATTTTGGTGTGGAGAAAACCATGGTCGTTCTACATAAGCATTTTTTTTGGACAAAACTGCGACAGGACGTCAACAAGTATATCAGATCTTGCATTGCATGTGCCATTTCCAAGCCAACCATCAAGAAGCAAGGCTTGTACACTCCTCTTCCTACTCTTGAGAGGCCTTGAGAATCCATCTCGACGGGTTACATGTCTAGCCTTTCATCCACCAAGCAAGGCAATGATTGTGTATTAATGGTGTTTGATTAGTTTTTGAAGATGGCCATTCTCACAGCCTACAAGAAGAGCATCACATCGACAGATACTGCCAAGCTCTTCTTCGAACGAGTGTGGATCCATTGTGGGATACCACAAACCATCATCTCAGATCGGGACAACATGTTCCTCAACACATTTTGGTCGAGCCTCTAGTCACTATTGGACACCAAGCTCACTAAATCCACTTCCTTCCACCCCCAAACTGATGGCCAAACCAAGGTCATCAATCGGATGATTGTGCACATCCTGCACATGTATAACTCTAAGCATTCGCGTACATGGGATGAGAGTCTTCGCTATGTTCAGCACAGCTACAACAGATCTCTTGATATCTCCACCGGCTCATCAAAATGGGTAGCCGATGAAGGATATGTGCAAAGTTGTCCATCATTTGATTCCTTTATCGTGCAAGGGATTCCTCGAGCAACAATTAAAAAGGATCTCTTGATCCATCATCTTTCTTCTAATCCCCCATTAGTTGTTTTCAGGCTCGGTGCAGACGATCTTGCAAAGGCTCGATTGGTTCGAGTCCCAACCTCTTCTACCCAGATCTTGCCGAGGACATGCACAAAGAAAAACAAATGAAGAGCATACCACTCTGATACCATTGATATGGATTTATGAGCGGAACAAAATGAATAAAATATTGAATACAATAACACAGAGATACAGGTCCATTAGATGTAGCTTGGGTGGTTGGGAGGAATGATTGTTACCCTCCCCACCCAGGTTCAAGTCCTTGTAAGTGACATGTTATGCCCTTAAATGGGATATTCTGAAAATACTTGCCAGCCAGGTAATATGTACCAGCCAAGTAATATGTACCAACCAGGTAATATAACATATTTTCCTCAAAACCATTCACTACAATAAGTACTAAGAATCCAATGGTACCTATAAACATGTACCAAGAGTGTCCCTCAATAGATCAATGATATATCCCTAGCTAGCATCACATCATCACGATATATATCATAAACAAAGTGCCATAATCTCACTGATAAAATACATAACATAAACAACGTTGTACCTCAATAGAAAATGCCTCAATCCACAAACTAGGGTTAGTACCATTCTTCCTAATATCCCCATTTTGTCGATAACTAAGGAGATGATGTCTCGAGGCCCTCAAGTTGCAAATATGGAGTACCGAGAGACTACATGACCAACAATACCCTTTGCACAAATGGAAAACCCACTCACCACCACAGATGGTTACAGGTTTACATATGGCATCCACCACACCAGTTGGCTTACAGAAAGTAGTGGGCCTTGTTCCATGTGGTACAAGTCAGTATTATGGTGGGCATCATTTCAATACCTAACCCATTATATTATGTTGTATCTTAGATTTCTCTAGATTTCTCTATATTTCATGATATGTGCTTGGACATTATGCATTTTTCCCTGCTTCACCTTGGTGATTGACATTGTGCCCTAGTAAGTGGTCTTCTTTGGAAATGGGTTTGCTATTGGGAAATCCCTTAGTGAACCATTGTACCATTCTTGACCATACTTACCACTTTCCATCATTATTCCCCTCCATTTCCCTATCTCTTGGGATTTTAGGGTGTATTGACCCAAGAAGGGGTTGTCTCTCATGATATGGGAAGAAGGGGCTAAAGGCCCAGAGGGGTTGGTGTTGGATAAAAGATAAAAGCCATATATATAAAGCAATAAAACACTTATCTTTGAACAAGAGGGGACCCATAATATAATAAAGAAATTCTTGAAAGGTAGATTGAAGGATAGGATATCTCATCACGAGTCGGCCTGTCACGTCCATGAATATCTAGTGGTATGACATTGTCATCATCTTGTCACCAAACCAGGGTAGTGACTCTCAGTTGCATGGCTGAGAGAAAGGGGGTCTCATCACGAGCCAACCTTCTCATCTCCACTAGGTGTTTGTGGGTCACATTGCCACCACCTGGTCACCACCCCAGGGCAGTGACCTTCAATATCTCCTTATGCTATTATGAAAGAAAATATAAAGAAAGAAATATCAAAGGCAAATGATGGGCTTGGAAAAAGTGCATTGCGGATGAAGGTACCAGACACCCTCTACAAAGGCACCCATGAATGAGACATTACGACCCCTAGTATGTCATGAGCCCTATGCCCATTGAGTCTTGACCCCATCCACCTCATACACCTTACATGGCTTACAAAGGGACCACTTGGAGTCTCTCCTTGACCTAGGGAAAGATATACCCAATAGGACACCTCATCAACCCCCCCATACTTAAGCTTGACAACTCGCATAGTGTCTTTGAGATGTTAATTGTTTGATATGGTAATCTTTGATGCACATGCTTAGATAGTTTATTTATTGATTGGATCCACTTATCATGATGTTATGACTTGAGATCCTTGGAGGGCGTGTTCATTTGTCTTTCCAGGACCTAGTTGGTGGACAGTTTTGGGAGAACAAGCCTAGCTTGGGCTTCCATGGGGCTACAAGCCCACAGGTTGGATGCCAGGGGCCCGCATGCCAGATGAGAGAGAGATGAATTGGGCAACCTTGATGATGACTTGGAAAACCTAGCCCATCCATTGCTTGTCAAACAATTTTCCCAGGAGGGGAAAAACGTCCCACTTTGAGCATGAAGTCATGATATTGGGGGTTGGGTCTTGGTGGTGAGGTGCCACTCATTTGCACTTGGAGAAGACGGTCTTCACCATGATGAGATCACCTAGATGCTTGACACATGGCCTTAGGAGGCCTTTCCATGCTTCTCCAACACCAATGACCTCCTCAAAGTGGCAAAACGTCCCCTAAAGGGGTGACGTCATCCTAGATTATGGTTTAATTTGTGCAAAAGAAGAAATTTTAAGTGAATTTTTTAATATTATTGTGTTAAGGGGGCAAGATTAGTGTTGTTGACCCCTAATCTTGTGTTTAACTCCTTATTTTGTGGAAAAGCTATGTTAGCTAATTTTTGTATAAATATAGATCATAAGATCTCATTTTAAACATAACTCTCCCTTGTGGAGAAGGACTTGGTATGAAATTTTCGGCCCTCTTGGCCTTTTTCATTTCTTGTGCAAGTGTTATGCTTTATCTTTGCTATTGGTGGTGGAGAAGTGATGCGCTAGGCTTGGAGACTATTTCTTATGCATGTGGATGGACTTAACTTGGAAGATTAGGGTTTGATCTAGCTTTTTGTGGAATTGGTAAGGGAAAATCTGCATTCATTGTCTTTTGTCTTGCTTTTTTCCATAATTATTGTTAGTTATAACCCTTGGAGGAGTATAAGGGCATACACCCTCCCCAAGGTTTTTTCTCTTGCTTAAGGAAGGTCATTTTTCAAAAGTTGTCTTGGAGAACTAAAAGGGCATACGCCGTCCAAGGTCATCTTGGTTTGTTTTGCAAACCCTAGGAAGTGAAAAGGCTTACACCCCTAGGGATTTTGTGGATCAAACATTTTTAATCCAAGTTTTTCTTCTGAAGGTAAAACACATTTTTCAAGGTTGTGCCAAGAGAAGTACAAGGGCGTACACCCTCTTGGCATTTTCCTAGATTGATTTAGATACACTTGGGAAGTACAAGGGCGTACACCCCCAAGTGCTTAGCCAAGCCATATTTTTCATTGACCCCATAAACCCAATAGTAAGGAACTAATCACTTTTAAATTTGCATTGGAGATACAAAAAAGTTTCCTCGACAAACGTGAAATTTCAACCTTTACAAGGTTTCTCTTTTGGATAGTGACCTTGATGCCTTGGGGGTTATTCTTCCCTTAGGGTGTCCCTTTTCTTCCGTAAATTCTCATTTATGTACTAACTTGTTTTCTACAGCCATTAGGCTGCATAAAATCACTAACCCTAGGTTCTAATATCTCACTAACTACCCCCTAACTTTCCTCCATTTCTTAGCCATTAATTTCACTAACTAGGCTACATCGTTCAAGCTAGTTTTGGACACTTTTGTATGGTTGATTTAGCTGCTGCATGTCATTGAATGCTACAGCCATAAGGCTGATAATTTACTGTAGAAAATCATTTTATAACATCTTTCTTTTATTCAGTCTTAAATTGCTATCTTCAAGTCACAATTGATTACTAAATTCATTGATGATATTGCCTATTGATCTTGTGCTTTATATGTTTATTTGGATGCTTCATTTTGCTGATATAAATTGTCATACACTGCTGAAAATTAGGGACAGCAAGCTTAACTTGCTGATCCACACTAACCCATAACATTGCAAGGTGTTTTTCTTGTGTTTCGGGCAGGTATAGGTGCACCGACAACTATCTTTTCACTTGGTATCCATTTACCTCTCTTCACTTACCTTTTCAAACCAATCATTTCTTCCATCACTTGAACTTTCAGGGGACCTCTCCTTACACTTCCCTTCATCCTTTCCATTCCCCCTAATGTCTCCAAGATCGCCTCCCAGGAGTGACCTTAGTCACCCCCCAAGTGCAAGACCTACATCGAGGTGACATTGGATGTAGGATTCCCAAAGTTGTAGCACTTGTTACGTGGTTGGGTCGGGCTTTGCCCAACCTACAACTTGCACTATAACACATCCAACATAGACCTCAAGCATATGATCCAAAAACCAACCATATATCATCACCATACATTCATCAAACACACATACAAACATGAAAACCTGAAGCATATCATCTCAGACCCTGCATAAACATCAAACCATGTTGCAACTCATTTGTACACCCCTCTTTTTGAGGATTTTACCACATGTATGTGACTTCATCGCATACAACTCGCGTATGTACGTTACTTTTCTTCAAACAGATCGTGCATATACACAATTGTTCCCACAGGAGCCTGCGTATGCCTCAGAAAATGTAAGGCTTTCCTCATTTTGTATGCCTTCATTCATGTCTTGATGCTCAATCTTCTTCATCCACTTTTGAAAGTCTCCTGGTTTCCCAGCACTGGTTTTATGGGCTTCCATCCTTTCAACGTTATCTTTCTTCCATGCTTCATTTCCTCTTCTTTCCATATAGTATGAAGTACTCCTCATTGACTGTCTCCTTGAATTCCAGCGATCATGAGATTTGTGGCCAAACCCACTGTAGGTATAACATCTCATGGAGTGACAATGTGCAGCAATGTGTCCCACTTGATTACATCTCCAACATCTTAGAATGTTATGGAATCTTCCAACGTCTTTCCTTGCATAATATCTGCAATCCAAAGTCTTGTGACCATAGTAATTACACGAGAAACAATGACCATTTAAAACATTTTCATACCCGTGCCTTTGTATCAACTTTGAATGTGTCTCTCTTCCGAATTTGCTTTGAGGTGTAGGACCTGCTTCTTGGTGTCTTCCTTGCTCTGATATTCTGAAGATTTCCTTGCTTTGTGTAGGTGGTTGACTTGAATCTTTGTTTCCACCTTTTGAGAATGAAAGACTTACCTCGTGCTTCTTAGAAGTGCTAGCTTTAAAGTTTGCAACTTCCTTGTTGTATCCAAGACCTAATTTATCATTTGGTGATCTTTGACAATTCAAGATTTCATCCAAGATTGTTGCGTTGTTCATGAACCTTTTTTACTTCTTTGCTTTCCTTCTGAGATCAACTATTTCTGCTTCCATCTTATGGCATGATTCATCCTTTTCATTTACCTAATTCTTCAATATTTCCTCTATCCTTTTTGCTTCTTCAATTTGGGTCTTCAGATTGACATTGACTTCAAGGCTTTTGCAAAGCTCATCATCTACCTCCTTCTTTTATTTTGCTTGACTAATTATATCAGTCTTTAGTCTCTTGATCTCTTCTTCTTGTTTCATGAGTATTTTCCTTAGTGCCATGGTATGCCTTTGGTACTTTTTTAGGGTTTCCTTAATGTATTCATCAAAATCAAGATCAAATGTATATTGATCATCTTATGCTTCTAACACATCTAAAATTTTATCTTTGAGATTCAACAAATCTTCCTCTTCATCTATAAGATAACAGTTAGATGATTCTACACAACCTTCTTCTACTTGTGTGTCCATGGATCTCCTTCAAGCTTGTAAGGCTTATAGTGAAGGCCTGCTCTGATACCAATTGTTGGACACACCAACCACACTGAGAGGGGGGGGTGAATCAATGTAGGGCTCCTTTTACACTTCTTTCAAAACTTTAGTTAGCAACCACTTTAAACATGTTATTCATTCATACTTAACTACTTTCATGTATCAACAACATTCATCAATAACATAGAACTATAAACCATCACCATAATAAACACCAAGAACACTAGATATATGTGTAAGTTTTTTGTATTATGTGTTACAAGAGACTACAATCTTTGGGTTTTATCAGCAACAACTCCGAAAGAGCACCAACTCTCAATATAAGACCCAGCTTGCAGATCTCAACCCCAACTGAGATGTGAGGAATCCAATTCCCAAGTACAAGACCCTGTTTGTAGACAGAAACCAATCTGCCAACAGGTACGCATCCTATTTATATTGCAGCCCACGTATGTACATGACCTGCCTATATTGAAACACACATATGTATGCATCCTTCCCTCTATCAGCCTGCATACACCTTCAGAAAACTAGGGCATCCATTCTTCTGCACTTATGAAACTTTCATGCCTCTGTCACATCCACCAGTAACATGTTATTGCATCCAGCCTGTCACTGCAACTAATTTGTGTTGTCCCAACCACAAACAAATATACACCATTCAACAACCTATGCATGTTCCTCATGCATACACCATCACACAACATAGATATCCCTCATTCATATCATAACAGAACCACTCAACCAACCAGCTAATGTCTACCATATCCAAACACCATAACAACCATACAAAGAATGCTTCAAGCATTCACTATACCATGAGTAAATCTAAGCATCAAAACAACATATAACCATACCAAAAATTCTATAGCAGATCTAAATCTGAAGAATTATATCATGGGAACTTGCTTTAGACTTCAAGAACCTGGCACTAGCATCTACTTAAGTTTTTCTTGGCCTTTTCAAATATATGTGACATGTGTTTATTCAACAAGTGTATGTACACACCCTAGCCTTCTGCAATCCATGTATGTATGCGACCTGGCCCACTGCAGACCGCATGAAGCTTCATAAAACTAGGGTTTTTTGAACCTCCGAAACTTTCATCGTCAAAATTCCTTGCTACCTCAGACTTATGGAACTACTAATGCGTCCATGAGTACCTGTAATGAACCTTTCACCAAAAATAGATCTTCAATATTCTAAAAAGATTCCTATACATAAGAGACCCTTGCTTTCTTATTTATACTTCTCCAAGTAGCTTCGTCTGGGGGTTGTTATCTAACCAACTTCCTTCTTTTGGGGCCAACGCACTTCTAACCACTTTGTCCACTTACAACCACTTTATCAACAAATAGTAAACTCTCCACTTCTAGTTGCAACTAATTTATTTTTAATTGTTTTCTTGTTGCAACCACTTAACCCATGAATAACCACCTTGACTGGTCAACTTCTTCTAGGAGCTTCTAGAATAATTTGACTTATTTGACCTTCTAGAGGATTCTAAATAACTCATGACGGCTCTCCAACTTCACATGGCCATAACTCTCTAACCGTGAGGATTTATGTGACGTTTCACGTATCACTGGAAACGACATGACGATCAGTATCCATCTAGAATAGTATCACCTGAAAATCCATTGATCTTCATTAAATTATTCCTCAACCAAACTTGGGTTCCTTAACCACACATCTAGGATGACTCAACCACTTAACTATTTGGACTTCACAAAGCGTCTTCCCGTGAGGGATTTCACCATAAGGGGACCACTTTTGAGTTCATCCATTTGGTTCTTCCTATCAACCATGACATGACATCAATGATACACATCATTGTGACACCACGTGACATCAACCCTTTGACATCAATTACATCAATAACAACATAATCCAACAATCAATACATCAATGATACAAACACATCACTATGACAATACTTGAAATCATCCCCTTAACATCAATGACAACATAGTACAATAGGTGGAAGGCGGTGGATTTGGTGAGCTTGGTGTCCAACAGTGACCAGAGGCTCGACCAGAATGTGCTCAAGAATTTGTTGTCTCGATATGATATGATGGTATGTGGTAGTCCGAAACGTACCCATACACATTCGATGAAGAGCTTGGTAGTGGCCTCAACTGTGATATTCTTCTTACAGGCGGTTAGAATGGCCATCTTAGAGAATCGATCAACAACCATGAATACACAGTCATTGTCATGCTTGGTGGAGGGGAGACCTGACATGTAGTCCATCGAGATGGATTCCCAGGGCCCATGGGGAGTAGGAAGAGGGGTGTACAGTCCTTATTTTTTAATGGTTGGCTTGGCAATGGAGCAGGAAATGTAGGATCTGGTATACTTACCAACATCTTGTCAAAGCTTCACCCAATATAAATACTTCTATAGTACTGCCATTGTATTCTCCATGCCGAAGTGTCCTGCCACCCGACTGTAGTGGGCTTCCCAAATCATCTTCGCACGCTCGCTTGAAGGAACAAATATTTGACCCAAATGGCATAGCAGTCCATCCTAAAGATGAAAGTTGGCAACGATCGTGCCTATTCCCAGCATCTAGTAGGTTGTAGCGAAGTCAAGATTGTTTCCATAGAGTTGGGACCACCTAGAGGTCTCATGCCCGCAAGAGTCTAGCACTGTGATTAGGGATGCAACTGGTGGTCCACTGAGGGAGTCGCCGATGCGATTGGTGTTCCCTTTCTTATACTTAATGTTGAGGTGAAACTACTACAAGTATGTGTACCACTTTTGATGGCATTCATTGTGCAATTTTCCTTGTGTCTGCATGAACTGTAGAGGCTTATGATCTGTACGGATGATTATCTCCTTCCTTAGAATGTAATGCTTCCATTGGCAGTAGGATTGTACGATGGAATACATTTATTTTTCATAGGTGGGGTACTTACAGATGACATATGAGAGTGTCTCACTATGATAGGCCACTAGATGATTGTGTTGAGTGAGAATGACACCAACAACATAATCAGAAGCATATGTCTCAATCTCAAATGGTTGTTGCAGATCGAGTAAGGCGAGCATCGGGGCTAACCATAAGCGATGTTTCAGGTCATCAAAGGATTTATGCTATGACCTACCCCACACAAATTTGGATTTGCAACCACCCTTGGTCACTTGTCTGAGAGCCCATGCAATATGGGAGAACCCTGATATGAATCTGCGATAGAAGTTGGCAAGGCTTAAAAATCTTAGAAGCTCAGTGAGTGTTGTTAGGGTTGGCTGGTCACAAATGACTTGGATATTGGCTATATTGACATGCACCCCATTCTCATCTACAATGTATTTGAAGTATTGGACCAGGTTCATGCCGAAGGAGCATTTCTCTAGGTTAGCATATAACTTGTGTTGTCACAGAGTGTGGAGGACATGTTGAATGTGCTGCAAGTGTTCTGCCCAACTCTTGTTGAAGATGAGGATGCCATCTAGATATATAACCACAAAGAAATTGGTGAAGGGTTGCAATATGTCATCCATCAACCTCATGAAAGTTGTTGGGGCATTTGTCAAGCCAAAGGGCATGACCAACCACTCGAAAAGACCTTCTTTAGAGTTGAAAGGATTCTTCCATACATCAGTATGTTCTATGGGAACCTGGTGGTAGATGGAATTCAGATCAATCTTACTAAAGTACTTTCCCCACTTGAGTTCCTCGATAAGGTCGTTAATTCAAGGAATTGGGTATCGGTTCCTAACTGTGATTTTATTTAGAGCTTTGTAATCAATACAGAGTCACCAGGCCCCATATTTCTTTTGCACAAGCACGATTGGGATTCTGTAAGGTGAGGACCTTGGTCGAATGTGCCCTTTTGGAGTAGCTCTTGAATCTAGCACTTGATTTTAGGTATAGTGGCCCATTAGGAAAAAGTGTTCTAGGGGTCAACTCAATTGAATGCTTGACCTGACAATGTAAAGGCACCTTGGTAGGTGAGGTGAAGATCTTCTGGTATTCTTCCACAATTGTGTCCACTCGCTTCTGTTGCATAGAGGAGCCCTGTGTGGAGTCCATGGATGTGGTTGTGACCTTCCATTCACTTTGAGAGCAAATCATGAATAGGACAAATTTTCCAATCTGGGAGATGACCTTCCTACACTGCTTAGTTGAGACCAAAGAAATTGTGGTAGTTGGAGCTACCTCTGGTATTTGGTACAATTGGATGCCCATGGTAAATATAACATCCCTTAATACCACTTTATAACATCGCCACATCAAAATTGTGGAACTCTCATGCCACTTTGTAACGTACCCAACCCCCTACTTGAGTCTTATTGCCACATTGTAGAGTCTCCACTACCACAACTCGCTAAATAAATCTTTGACGTCAATTCTTTCTTCTGCGGAAGTGACTCATTGAAACTAACAATGCACACAATTGACCTTGTGCTACATGCAACTACGTTTTCCTAACACACTCAAATCGGTCCCATACCATGCACAACCACTATGTCTTAGCAATTTTGTGTGCTCAACCATCATTGTGTCGGTCGCTTCGAATATACCTTAGCATGCACAACATTTCTAGCTTCATGCTTGAACCCATACCATTACTGTTGAAGTTACTTAACAAGATCTAAGCGAATGAAACAATAGAATGAACTCATAATACAACTACGCGTGCAACCATTCCTATGTTGCCCATGGAGTCTGTCTCATTTGTGTGCGCAGAGTGATACCACTTTTCGCGTGTGATGATTCAGATCTCAGCTCAGAATCCCATGATTGTTACCATGAAATTATCTAATAGGAAACACTAATCAACTACCATGCTCTACATTTGCAACAGTTATGCAAAACTAACAATACATGCACGACCCAACAGTGATATGTTTTTATTAATATCTGAGTGCAATTACATTTTATAAAAATAGGCGCACTGGCCTTTGTTGCAATCTAGGCTCCCCATCCTAATAACCACACAGACACTCTAGCCTCAATACACATATATTCAAAGGCTCTCCGACCCCAAAAATATCCTGTCTACAAACCTGGTCCGATGCGCACTTTGAAGCAATCCTCGCGCACTTACTCAGGTGCATGCAAAGCTATGAAACAGGTGCACACTCTTCCCTTGGTTCACAGGCACAAAAATCCCTGTGCACTTACTCATGCGCGTACAAAGTTATGAAATGGACGTGCACTCTTCCTTTGGTTCGCATGCGCTAAACTGTACCCAAAACTTGTGCGCCCACGACTCACCAACGTATATGTACATTTACATTTACATTACAATTGGGGTTCAACCTAAGGGTATTATAATAATAATAATAATAATAATAATATATTTTTAAGGTCACAGACAAGCCAGACACCAAATTGGTGTACGAGACCCCCTCCGCCCAGCGATTTGACTCGTAAAGTCTACGGAGGTATACATTCCCCTCGCCCTTATTTATGCATTGTCCTCCGTGCATTATGCACAATCAAAATTTCAAAAGTCTTCAAAAGGATATGGGTACTCTACATCCATAGCATCCTCATCCTACCAAGTGGATCCTCGGGACTGTAACAGGTCCACTAGACCTTTACGAGTCCTATAGCTCAATTCCAAAGCAGCTTGACTTTCTGGTCCAATATGCACGCCGACTGAACTTAGAAGTCACCTTCTTGCTCCACCTGAATCGCATTCCAATCAATTACATGATTAGCATCATGCACATACTTTTTAAGTAAAGATACATAAAACACATTATGGATGCAGGCAATGCAATCATGTACCAATCCTCTCCAGGATTTCAAATGGCCTACAAGAATGTGCTACCAGCTTTGAACAATTTCCCAACTTAAGTGAACTCTTCCTAGCTTTCACTTTAAAAAACATGTGGTGACCCACTTTAAATTCTTTCTGAGTTATGCATTTATCTGCATAAATTTTTTGCCTATCCCGGGTAGCCTTTAAATTCTGTTTTATTTTCTCCACTTTCTCTTCCATTTCCCTAAGTAAATCTAGCCCAACCATTACTCTATTTGTTGGGTTGTCCCAGCTCACTGTGTGTTGCACCTTCTGCCATAAAGTGCCTCAAATGGGCTCATCTTTAGAGATGCTTGATACCCATTGTTATAAGCAAACTCAACGAAATGTACATATTTTTCCCAGTCTGTCAGTTTGTCCATCACATACATTCTTAACATATCTTCTATCACTTGATTTACCCTTTTTGTTTGCCCATCTGACTTTGGATGGTAGCCTATGCTAAAATTCAGATTTGTCCCAAATCCTTTAAATAATCCCTTCCAAAAATTTGATGTGAAGTTGGGATCTCTATCAAACACAATTGACCTAGCTACACCATGAAGATTGACAATTTCCCTCATATAAATATCAGCAATGTTAGCTGCCTTGTGCGTGAGTTTTACCAGAATAAAGTGGAAAGCTTTAGTAAGCTTGTCTACTACTACCATGATAGAATCATGTTGCTTGGTATTTCTGGGCAGCTTCGTGATAAAATCCATTGTGAAAACTTCCCATTTCCACTCAGCAATGGGCAATGGTTGTAGCAAGCTAGTTGGGTGCCTGTTCTCATCCCTTACCTTCTGACATTCCAAACACTTGGCAATAAAATCAACTACTTCTTTATTCATACCCAACCAACATTATTGTTTCTTGACAACAACAATTGTCTTTTGGTAGCTTGGGTGCCCAACACAAGGCACATTGTGCATTTCTTTTAATAACAAAATTTTCAACACCCGAGAATCTGCTACATAAACTCTACCCCTGTACATGAGGATTTCATCCTCTTTTAACTCAAAAACTTCAATTTCCTGCTGCAAATTACCTTGTTGTAGCTTTGTCTTTATTTGCACATAGTGTTGATCTATTTTGCAGCCTCTAACATTGTTAGGGACCTAACCTCCCTAACCCCTCACGTAGTTAGAATAATATAATTCCATGTAATAAAGGCCAATATTAATAAGGCCTAGCAATAAGGAGCAATAAGTCAAATGTAAGAATACCTAATAGAAGCTTCCGCTTCTAGAAGGATCTTCCCTAGATTGTTCTTTTGGATAGACAGATAGATTTAGTATAAATAGGAATAGAGGGTATGGGAAATCTTGTCTTGGAGATTATTGTAATAGAGCTTTGCTCTGCTGGAGGTTGCCCCCTCGAAGAGGCCAGTGAACATTGCTATCATTAATCAAGGTGCTCTTTTTGGTGTTATTCTAGTATTATTTTGGCTATATTATTGTTTCTCTGCCATTTCAATGCTAAAATATTTATGTTCAGCATACTATTTTATATCTGGAATACTACAAGTGGTATCAGAGCACCTTCCTCGACATAAAATTATGGGTTAAATTTTTTTAGGGTAGAGACATATTCTGGCTTCTTAAAGCTACATAGATATGTCGTTACGTGCATAAACCCGCATTCGGGGAGTCATACACGCAAGAAATACAAGAGGTACTTAAGCGCACTCTGTTGGCCACCCTTGTAACCCTTGTTGGTACCCCTTCGAGTGGTAGCACATCAGACAACGCCTATATACAGATCGACCTAGATCTGTCGCCTGACTGCTATAGTGCCATCGAGAACAATGCTCGGGAAGATACTCTCTAGTACCTGGGTAGTCAGGTAGTATAGCTAAGGGTACGGTCTAGCCTCCTTAGTTGGTGCCCTGAGATATTGGGTTGAATACTACTGTTAGACCTTGCACATATATCAGAGAGCTATAGCATAGGGAAAACCCTTGTCTGTAGAAACCTTGAATATCCTACCCCTTGGGATGGAAATAAAAACAGAACAAACAAGATCTATTGTAGCGCAACTATGCCTTATGCATTATGGTTGCGAAATTACTACACATTTCTTCATGTTAAGCATTTGGGTATTTCTCCACTGCAGTATCATTCAAGCCGGAGTATAACTCCGCAGGAGTTGAAAAAAAAGTATATTGGTCCCAAGAACACACTTATTTGAGACCTATCCCACTGGGTTCCTCTCTTTGCCCTGATTCCAGTGATACCTATCATTTTAACACAATTTTTTTGTGGACTCGACCCTTCTTTGACACCTTTATTTGGCCCCTATCCTATTGGATCCCCCTTTTCACCTTGATCGTAGTGGTACCTATCATTTGACACCCTTCTTCTCAGTGGTCCCACCCACCCCTCCAGACGCCTTTTGTTTCCCCTATACTATTTGCCTGCCCATTTTTTCAAATGGCTACAATAACAGCCCAATAACTCAATACCTTGATTGCTGACACCCACCAGAACCAAGAAGGCATCAAGACTATCCATGCCAACCATAGCTCAATCAATTTGGCTATTGAGATCCTCAAGGAATAATGTTCCTACATCAAAGACCTCAAACACTTCAAATCCACCTTTGAACACTTCATGGGTCATTCCCAGAACCCTTCCTCTTATGAACAACCATCTTATCAGGATGACCATGACTCTTCCCATTACCAAGGTCCTCATACTACCCACTTTTCTCGAGACCTCTGCCCTCCCAGAATTGAGGTGAACAAATTTGATGTATCGGATCCCATGGGATGGGTCACCCAAATGGAACATTATTTCTATTTGCATGGAATTATTGATGATTTAGCCAAGCTTCATTATGATGTCCTACATTTGGATCTAGAACGATGGAAATGGTGGCAATGGCGAAAAAAGGCACGCCAAGGGTATGTTGCTTGGACACAGTTTGTGGCCGAAGTTTATGACCACTTTGACTCTGACACCCACCATTTAGGTTTTTTGACCAAGTTAAAGCAGGTTGGGACAGTGGAAGACTTTATTGCCGCATTTCAGCACTTGGCTTTCAAAATAGAGGGCATGTCAGATGCTTTCTTTAGGGAATGCTTTATCAATGTCCTCAAAGATGAAATTTATGCCCATGTTCTCATGGCACACCCCCAGACTTGGTTGGAAGCTACCCAACGAGCCAAGGAAGCACAACAAATTGTATCCTCCCAGACCCACAAACCCTTCTTTCCTCCTCGCCCTAAACCCACAAATTATGCCCCTTCTGCAACTCCCCTCAAGATCCAGAAATTAACCAGGGCTGAAACAGTTGAACTTCAACTCAAGGGTCTTTGTTATAATTGTGATGACAAATATTTTCCCAAGCACAAGTGTAAGGAACAAAATATTTTTATGGCTGTGACTAAGGATATTTCTGAAGTAGATGTTGTTGTTCTGCCTGTGGATGAACTACCATTGCCATCTAATCTGAACCCACCCTCTGATCCACCAGACCTTGACCCAGTGATTTCACTTAATGCCCTCGCTGGCTTCTCTGCTCCCTAGACTCTCAAATTAATTGGTTACATAAAAAATAGGAAATTCATCATCCTTGTGGACAATGGTAGCAACCGTAATTTTATTCATCGCCGCATTTCCCAAGAAGTCAATTGTTACATTTGTGTCGTCAATAGTTTTCAAATCATGATTGCTAATGGAGGTTCCATGAAATGTGGGGGAAGATGTGAAAGTGTGCAACTCCAAATTGGTCAGTATCACCTGAAATCCCATGTGTTTTCTATAGACATGGGGGGTTGTGAAATTGTTCTTGGTGTCAAATGGTTACGCACTCTAGGCCCCATTCTCATGGATTTTAAGGACTTAACCATGCAATTCCAACATGAGGGACAACAATATAAGTTCCAAGGCATCACAGTAGGCTCCCCTGAGATCATCAGTTCCCATCGCATGGAAAAGATCCTCAAAAAAGGTCATTCGGGTATTATAGCCCAACTCCACTCCATTCATGTTGTTGAGACACCTTCTGTGCATCCCGACCTCCAATCTATCCTTTCCCGCCACCAAGTTGTTTTTACCACTCCCAAAGAACTTCCCCCTTCCAGTGGATTCCATGATCATTCCATCCCTCTCATCCCAGGCAGTCTTCCTCCCAATGTTCGGCCTTATCATCATCCATTTTCCTAGAAGAATGAAATTGAGAAAATTGTTCATGAATTACTAGAAGCTGGTGTTATCCGTCCCAGTACTAGCCCCTATTCTTCCCATGTGGTCATGGTACTAAAGAAAGAAGGTACTTGGCGCATGTGTCCTAATTTTTGCGCCCTCAACAAACTCACAATCAAAGACAAATTCCCCATTCCTGTCATTGATGACCTCTT
The DNA here is from genome assembly GCA_010110895.2 of Picea sitchensis. Taxonomy (NCBI): domain Eukaryota; kingdom Viridiplantae; phylum Streptophyta; class Pinopsida; order Pinales; family Pinaceae; genus Picea; species Picea sitchensis. Next base: position 49,551 of record SNQJ01S0011614.1, read on the forward strand.
GGATGAATTGAGTGGTTCTCAATACTTCACCAAACTGGATCTACGTTATGGCTACCACCGGATCCGTATGAAAGATGAAGACATTCCCAAAACTGCATTTCACACTCATGAGGGTCATTATGAATTCCTGGTAATGCCCTTTGGATTGTGTAATGCTCCTTCCACTTTCCAAAGTCTTACGAATCATGTCTTTCATCCTTTTCTGTGTCATTTTGTCTTAGTTTTCTTTGATGATATTCTCATATATAGTAAAACTTGGCCATCCCATCTCTCCCATGTGAATCAAGTGATCCGGATTATTTTTGGCACAAAATGAGAGCGGAGAGAAAGCACAGAAATATACAGAGATATTGAGAGGAAATACTATAACAAATATATATCAGAAATATAACAAGAGGCACAGATATACAGTAATACACGATTTCTATTAATGAAATAAATGTACAGAGACTGTAAAAATACATAGTGAAAGACTCGCTAGAATGGTGGCAGCTTATCTTTGAGAATAGATGTGACAGCTACTCGCATTCGCAAGAAGATGATTATTACAATGAGGATCTAAGGGCCTTTTTTAACATAAGTAAAATCCAAAACCCTAACCCCGTAAGATGAAAATCCAAAAGGTTTGCGGACCTTGATGGGGGTAGTTGATACGTCAACTTCCCGGGGACATAACTTTTGCATACGATCTCTGTTTGGGGTGCTCGATACCTAGTTAGAAAAATCTATCAGAGGACTACACTGTTGATAGCGAATATCGAGACCGAAACGAACTGATATTCGTCGGAGCATTGTTGCCCAAAAAACATCATTTAGGGCCTCAAAACGACTCCAGAAGTTCAGGACCCGAAAAACTGCTAAAAATAGTAAATTACCAAAATTGCCAGAAAATTGTTTTGAGCCAGTTGGAAAAGGTGGGTGGCCACCGATATCCACCTGGATCATCAAGTTCTCCATTTACTCTCTAAGCACCAACTTTTCCTTAAACAATCTCAATGTGCCTTTGGTGCCTCAAAAGTGGAATACCTGGGTCATCTTGTCGGCAAGGATGGTGTCTGAGTGGATCCTAAGAAAATTGAATCTATGCAGGATTGGCCTCGCCCTAAAACTCTTAAGATCTTGTTTGGTTTTATGGGTTTAACGGGCTATTATAGGAAGTTTGTTCGGAATTATGGAAAAATTGCAGCTCCTCTCACTTCTCTCCTTAACAAGAATGCTTCCACTTGGACTTCAGCTGCGGATCATGCCTTCCAATCCTCGAGAGATGTTGTGTGCTCGACCCTTGTCCTAGCACTTCCATACTTCACAAAGACAATTGTATTGGAATGTGATGGTTCCGAGAAAGGAATTGGAGCCGTCCTCATGCAAGATGACAGGCCTTTGGCATTCACTAGCAAACAACTTTCCGAGCGACATTTGGGCCAATCCATTTATGAAAAGGAAATGTTATCTATTCTACATGTTGTGGATCTCTAGCATCCTAATTTATTGGGTCAACGGTTCCAAATCAAAACCGATCATCAAAGTGTCAAGTATTTACTGGAACAACGAATTTCATCCTCGGCACAACAAAAATGTGTAACCAAGCTTTTTGGTTATGATTATGAGAACATTTACAAGAAGGGCAAGGAAAATGTCATGGTCGATGATCTTCCCTATAAATATGAAGAAGACGGGTCCCTTTTCTCCCTCTCCTTTATTGTATCATATTGGCTCCAAGTTGTTCGTCAGGAATGGCTGAAAGACCCCAAAATTTCTCACCTGCTCCACCAATTGCAACACAATTCTTCATTTTCTCCAGGGTACTCTTGGCACAATGAGGAGCTTAGCTACAAAGGTCGTTTGTATTTATGCAAGCAATCACAACTTAAATCCACAATGCTTTCGGAACTTCATGCTTCACCCACAACCGAGCATTCAGAGTTTACCAAAACCTATGAACGGGTCAAACGTTCTTTTTTTGGGGATGGTATGAAACAAGATGTCCACACCTTTGTGGTTGAATGTGAGGTCTGTCAACGCAACAAGGGAGAAACTGTCAGAGCTACGAGCACACTCCAACTGCTTCCAATTCCCCCCTGCTATTTGGCGAGATATTTCTATGGATTTCATTGTGGGCTTACCTAAATCGGGCAATAAGTCGGTCATCATGATGGTCGTAGATCGTCTCTCCAAATATGCTCATTTTTGTGCTCTTCAACACCCATTCACAGCCGCCACAGTGGCTCAAATCTTCATGGATAATATATTCAAGCTTCATGGCATGCCTAATTCTATTGTCTCTGACAGAGACCCCACTTTCACCAGAAATTTTTTGGCAAGAATATTTCAAGCTACAGGGCACCCAATTGCATCTTAGCACTGCCCATCACCCCCAGACGGATGACCAGACTGAAGTTGTCAACAAGTGTTTGGAAACATATTTGAGGTGTTTTTCATCTCAAATGAAAAATCGATGGGCTCAGTTGTTACCCCTAGTTGAATGGTGGTACAACACATATTATCATACAACTACTCGCATGACTCATTTTGAAGCATTCTATGGCCAAAAGCCCCCATCGGTTCTCTCATATATGTCAAGGGTATCAAAGGTTCAGGAGGTTGACAAAAATATTATCGTCCGAGAGTCTATTCTTCGTGCCCTCAAAGAAAAAAAATTCATGGCTTAGAATCACATGAAGCAACAAGCAAATCAAGGTCATTTCAAATGACATTTTGTTGAAGGAGACCATGTGTTTCTTCGACTACAACCTTATAAGAAAACTTCACTCAAAGTTGAACACTGTCAGAAACTTGTGCCCAAATTTTATGGTCCTTATACAGTGCTCATGTGTGTGGGATCAGTGGCCTATCAGTCAGCTCTACCCATTCAGTCGAAGCTTCATCATGTTTTTCATGTTTCTTGCTTAAAGAAGGTGATTGGAACTAAGTGTCAAACTCAAACTAGTCTCCCTGAGTTGGATGAAAAAGGTTCCATATGGTTGCAGCCACAAGGAGTCTTGGCCCAGCGAGAGTGTCATCTCCGTGATCGCACCATCAAGGAAGTGTTAGTCCAATGGAAAGATGCAATTCCAAAAGATGTCACCTGGGAACCGACCACCATTCTACAACAATTTCCTCATCTTAAGCCTTGAGGACAAGGTTGTTCTTCAAGGGGGAGGGCATGTTAGGGACCTAACCCCTCACATAGGTAGAATAATATAATTCCATGTAATAAAGGCAAATATTAATAAGGCCTAGAAATAAGGAGGAATAAGTCAAATGTAAGAAGACCTAATAGAAGCTTTCGCTTCTAGAAGGATCTTCCCTAGTTTGTTCTTTTGGATAGATAGATTTAGTATAAATAGGAATAGAGGGTATGAGAAATATTGTCTTGGATATTATTGTAATAGAACTCTGCTCTGCTGGAGGTTTCCCCTTGAAGAGGCAAGTGAACATTGCTATCATTAATAAAGGTGCTCTTTCTGATCTTATTCTAGTATTATTCTGGTATTGTTCTGGTTATATTATTGTTTCTATGCCATTTCTATGCTAAAATATTTATGTTCTGCATACTATTTTATATCTGGAATACTACAAACATTCTGTCTTTTAAATATGATTTGTACATGCTAATGGCTATAGCATGCATCTCATGCACTCTCCTACTAAGTGCATTATCCACCTTGTTCTCTTTACTCTTGATATTCTTTATATGAAAGTCATACTCAATGAGGAATTCTAACCACCTACTTTGCCTGGCATTTGGAGTTGGTTGTCCAAACAAATATTTCAGACCACTATGGTCTGTCCTCAACTCAGTTTTTCTTCCCATGAGGTAGTGCCTCCACATCTTCAAGGCATGCACTATGGCTATCAATTCCAAATCATGAGTAGCATAATGCCTTTCATGCTCTTTTAATTTCATTGATTCGTAGCACACCACATGCCCATTTTGACTAAGGACTCCATCGAGCCCTTCCTTGCATGCATCAATGCACACAACGAAGTCTTCATTAGGATCAACAATTCTCAAAATTGGTGCACTTGTCAACAAACTATTCAAGTGTTGGAAACTTCTTTTACAATTAGAAGTCCACTCAAATCTCAGACCTTTCTTTTGCAAGGAAGTGATTGGGTGTGCAATCTTTGAGAAGCCTTCAATAAACCTTTTGTAGTACCGTAGTACCCTGCAAGTCCCATGAAAGATCTCACCTCTGTGACATTCTTGGCCATCCTTCAATGGATTTTATCTTCTCCAGGTCCAATGTTATCCCTTCCTCTGAAATGATATGACCCAAGTATTGAATATTACTCTGGTAGAATGAGCACTTGTTCAACTTTACATACAAATGATGTTCTCTCAATACTTGCAACACCATCCTCGAGTGTTGTTCATGTTCTTCTTTACACTTTGAGTAAATAAGTATGTCATCCAAAAATACAATGACAAACTTATCTAGGTACTCTGTGAAATTACCATTCATTAAACACATGAAGACAATCGATGCATTTGACAACCCAAATGGCACTATTGTAAACTCATAATGGCCATACCTCATCCAGAAGGTTGTCTTGTTGATGTCTTCCTCTTTAATTCTTATCTGATGATAGCCTAATTTGAGATTCATCTTAGATAATATTTTTGCATCTTTCACCTGGTCAAATAGATCATTTATCCTTGGCAAATGATACTTGTTCTTCATTGTTACCTTATTCAACGGTTTCAAGTCAATGCAAAGTCTCAACGTTCCATCCTTTTTCTTCACAAATAATACTAAGGCACCCTAAGGTGACACACTTAGGCGTATATACCCCATCTTCAGAAGCTCTTCAAGTTGCATTTGCAATTCTTTCAGTTCCGATGTACTCATCCTATAAGGAGTCTTGGATATTGGGGCTGCTCCATGCATTAGATTTATAGAGAAATCAATATCTCTCTCAAGTGGAAACCTCGGTATTTTTCTAAATACATCTTCAAACTCCTTTAAGACTGCATAATCTTCAATATTTGAATCTTTATCCTTAGGGGCCTCCTCCATATGTGTTGGAAATACTTGACATCCTTTTTTGAAGCTTTTCTTCAGCTGCAAGGCTGAAACTTCTCTAATAGTTACATCCCTTGTAATACCTTGTATTATTTTCAAGTTCCCTTCTTCATCCAAGCAAGTAAAATCCTTATTATAACAGTCTAGGACAACATGATGCATGTCTAACCAATCCATACCAATTAGGCAATCATAGGAGCCCAAAGGTATAATATTCAAATCTACTTTTGTACTTAGTCCATTCATGTCCATTGGGCATGCCTTAACCATCTCATTAATTTTCTTTTTTGCTCCTATAGCTAGTTGTACCAACCAAGGTTTCCCAAGCTTTCTTTTTGGAAATTGAAATGTTTCCACCATATTAGGATCCAAATAACTATGACTAGCTCCTGAATCAATTATAATAGCAATCAGTTGGTTGTTGATCTTACCTTCCACTTCAATCATATGTGACGGAAACTCAACTTGTTTGTTATCCAGGGTTGCGTAGATCCTAGGTACATTTCTTCCCATATCCTCAACCGCATCAACTTGTTGTACATTGTGAATAGACCTCACTTTCTCACCTTTGTGAGGGAAATCTTTGTACATATGGTTTCCCTTGCCACCCCAACACTTCATTGGCTACTGTATTGATCTTTTCCCCATTGCCTCTGTCATTTTGGGCTCCTTGGGAGTTGGTTGTCCCTATAAATTATTTTTGAATAATGGTAGCTTAGCCCCCTTCTTCCTCTGCTCCATCTTTCCTTTCTCCTTGTCTTCCCAAGTCCTTTGGTAAGTGGGTCTTCCTATATGTTGATCATAAAGACACTTGGCTCTCCTTATAGTTTCCTCCAATGTCTTTGGATCATCATATTGTATCTTATCACTGATAAATGATGGTAGCCCACTCAAGTACATCTAAATATTAACATGTTCATCCTTGATGAAAGAAACATAGTTCAACATCTCTAAGAATCTCCTTTCATATTAATCGATTGTTATACTTCCAAGCTTGAGTTCAAATAACTCCGTCATTTTCCTATCATAGTAACATTTGGTTAAGTATTTATTTTCAAAATACCTCCTAAACTCCCTCCAAGTAACCTTTCTCTCATCAATGTGTTGAAATTGCAAAAACTGGTCCCACCACATTCATGCTTTTCCCTTGAGCTAGTAGATAGCAATTCTCCCTTCTACCTATGAAGAGTAATTATGTAACTAAAAGTACTTCCTCATGCCCAAAAGCCAGGTCTCCGCATCCTCATCCTTCTTGTGCTCACCATCAAAAGTGGGAGGCTTAATCTTATTCATTTCTCCTTGTAGCTCATCCACCCCAGACCTCCTCTTATGCTTCCTGACAGGAGATGAGCTTGAAGTACAACGCGCTCTCCAAACTAAATGTCTTGGAGAGTGATGGTGATGCATGTCAACACTTCTTGTTTTTCTTCTCTCATCATGAGACTTGTGTCTCCTCAATTTGCTTGACTCGATCTCCTTATCCAACTTTTTCTCAATTCTGTCCAAGCTTTGTAGAAACTTGATGTTGAATCCATCTTGTTCCTCCTTGGCTTTCATAAGCTTATCATTATCAACTTTATAATTTTGGACGTCCTTTTGCAAACTTTGTATGGTCTTCACCAAATTCATGCTTTTTTCCTTGGCTTCTCCATGTCCATTTGAATATGTACCCTCATCACCTATATTGTCATACATCCTTGTGACCTCATCTTCATGGTTGTAGGTGTTTTGTGCATCTTTCATGCTTCTGATCTGTGTGTTGATCATGTATTGATCAAATTGTTGTTAACTCTACAAAATGTGCAGACAACAAGATTTGTTAGACTAAATAATTTATAAAAACCATAAATACTATGTGTTATCACATATAGTTGTTCAGGTCGCAAGTGACAACCATCAACGCATAAAACAGGCAAATGCAATTACAAATGCGATTTTCCCCTCCACAGGTTCGGTGTCGCGCTATCTCTAAGCGCAAATGGAAGGACTCCAAATTTAGTAGGTGGATAAAAGTTTGGCGGGGGCGCTAAAGTAATCGACGCGCCCAGATCTCAGGTCCCTTTCAGATCGACAGCCTCAGACCATTTCGAGGCCACAACATGCGCGGACGATAAAATCCAAGAGGCGGGCCGAAATGCAAACCATGGTTTTGTGGGAGGCTACATGGCAGAAAGGGGTGTGTTTTAAGCTTGAAAGCAGTCTGGGTCCAAACCAAACCACTTCCCGCGGCCCTGAAATATTCATGCACATGTAATGCCCTATCCAATGTCGACAAGTGGTCGCCCAACAGTTGTCCTATCGCGCTCCAATCCAAAGGAGGGGTCAGCCAATGAACGAGGATTGACTTCCACGACCTCAACGCCCAACCCATTAGCGACATGTGGTTCTCCGCTAGTCATCCCGTTGCGCTCTGATCCCAATGAAGATCCAGTTAATGAAGCAGGGACTCGTAGCTGAAACCTCAGCTCAGCCCATAAATGGAAGGCTCGAAAGTTATGGCTATAGAGAGCGGATTGTCAGCAAAGTACAACAATGGTTAGTTTTCTACACGTTCATACTGAAGTTGGTTTGCGTCTGACAGGAGGAAACGCACACAGTCTTATAGAAGTTTGATCAGACGCAAAGCTTTGAAGGAGATGTCAGATCACACTCCTGGCACTTGTGGACTGATCTGAGTATAAGTAGATCAATCTGATATTTTGTTATGGTGGTCAAATGGTTGAGTAGAGCTCCCTACTGTGTAATTTTGTATGCTAGAGTTGTTCTCTGGTTATGTATCAAACTTGAGACTTTCGCATTAATAGAAGTCAGTTTCTCTCATCTCTTTGTAAAAATTGTGCTAGAACACTCGGGCATGGAGGATCCAGTCGAGGGTTGTAGTTCTATTGTAATGTAGGTTTGATTACAGTATTGTTGTGACCAATTTTAGTCAGCTTCTTTGGTATCTTACTACCCGTTATGCTGAAAAGATCGGGCATGGAGGATCCATTCGAGTTGTTGTAGTTGCATGGTAATGTAGGTTTGATTATCATGCTGCTGTGACATATTTCAGTGTCTGAAACTTGAGTTCAAGAGTGTTCTTGAGCCTAAGTTTTTCTTCACCGAGCTTCTTGAAGGCCGGATGCCCATAGCATTCTTGTTCACCTCTCTCGCTAAGTCTTCCTTCTGCTCACACTTAAACTCAAATCACTGAATGAAGTTAATGAGGACCTCACTTCTCTATGCATTGCTTGTCCAGTTTTTGTGTTAAAATCATTCTTGTATTGAGTTTTGTCCATTTTTACCTCCACTCATAAAACCAACATCCACCAAACATTCTGATGGGTACTGGTCTTATCCTCTTGCAATCTGAGGGTGACTCTCAGTGTTAACATTCTTGGCGCCTTTGTCAGGGATGAATTGAAGACATTTCCCTGGGATTGAACGACAAAGAAAGTTTGATTCTAAAGGTGCATCAGAAATCAATGAATTGAAGATTGTAACTTGCACCTGGCGACTCCATTGTTTCCATTGTGGCTCCCAAAGGCATACACATGAGGTCTACCCCACAACTGCCTCTAGTAACACCTGAAGGTGACCCAGAAAGGATCATCAAAAAGGGAAAGACCTCTCAAGAAGGGCTTTCAACTGTTGTACCAGGTGATTATGGTAATTTACAAACTTCTTCTTTAAAAACTCCAGTAGTTGCATCTAATTCTCCTGTTATACCATTTGTTGGAGTTTCAAGAAGTTTAAATTTTGGAAGTTTTCTTGTTGAACTTCCCCCCTCTAGTCTTCATTTGGGAGGAGAAAGTTTTGAAACTCCTGTTTCTCCTTAGATTCTAAAGTGGTTTAGACCCAGAAGCTTAGATGGTTGTCCTACTTTGGGTTTTCCTACTCCTCCTCCTATCAAAGTTGTAGTATCCAAAGAGGGGGAAACTTCTTTTCCTTTGAACCCCATATTATTTTCCTCCAACACTTAGTTGTTTCCTCTTTCTCCTAGAAACACAGCTGCAATCCTACCTGCCCGAACTCCTTCTCCCCCTAGCTCTCCTACAATTCACATCCCGATGGTGGGTGGTAATCCTCCCAGAAATAGAATGGATTCCATAATGGTTGCTAGGTATGCCCCTCTTGTTTTACCTCAGCCTATGAATTCCCTCCCAGTTGGAGATTACCTCAAGTATATGCCCAAGTTTATAGGGGAGGAAGACATATCTGAAGAAGAACATCTTGCAGCTTTTTACAGTTATGCAGATAACCTTGTCATTGAGAATGAAGATGTATGGATGAGAGTCTTTGTTCAGAGCCTTGATTGTGAGGCCAGAAAATGGTTCAGGGGATTGACTCCTGGATCTATTGATGGGATTGAAGCTCTAGATGATTCATTCTTAAGACATTGGGGGGATAAAAAATATTTCCTTTATTATATTACAGAGTTTGGGTCACTTAAGAGAGAAGAGGGGGAATATGTTTCAGACTTCTCAAAAAGGTTTAATAAGATGTACAATAAGATTCCCACTGAAATTAATCCTACTGTAACCTATGCCAAGATCGCTTATGCTAGTGCTTTTGACCTTGAGTTTTGCCTCGTGTTGAGAGAAAGAAGAGCTACTTCCTTGGCTCATATGCAAGATGAAGCCCTTGAAGTAGAGTCCAATATATTAGCAGTTGACAAACTTAGGAGTAAGTCCGATAGAGACATAAGAAAGGGAAGGGTTGAAGCTTCAACCTCTATTTCCTCTGTTGCCCACCCTCCAATAGATGAGATGACAAAACTGGTAAAAGCACTTTCTGTAGAAGTGGAAAAATTGAAATTTGAAGGAAAGCAAGGCTATAGGAACACCCAGAACACTGATAATAGGGGTAATTTCAGAAGACCAAATAATGCCCCTCAAACTATCCAGAGAGATCAAAGAAATGGGGATAGGGAAGATCAAAAGATCCAAGCCCCTCTCCAAAATAAACTAGTTATTGATGTAGGAGAGGAAGAAGATGCAGATCTGAAAATCCATTGTCTTGGTGAGACCTCTTCATCTCCTCACTTAACCCAATCTTCATATGAAGAGTCTCTCATGAGAAGCCAACTAAATTAGCTAAGCAAATGGGAACGAACCAGTGGCAATCCAAATAGATACAACCTCAGGTCCAAGAAGAAAGAGGGAAAGCCTGACATTCCTGATCAGCCTACTAGAACAGAGAATCCTGTTAAGGAGGTGATAGCTAGCAGCAAAGAGAAAGAGGCATGAAACCCCCAAGCAGTGGGTAAGAGACCTATCCCAGAAGTGAAGGATATTTTGAAGCCTCCCTCGTCTTTTAGCTTTGAGAATGAGATTCAAAATATTAAAATCCATGTACCTTTCTTAGAGCTAGTTAAAAATGAGGATTTCAAGAGGTACCTCTCCAAAGTATTGCAGCCTGAACCTTCATCTCATCCCACGGACTCAGTCAACCTCCAAGATGAAAAACCAGTTGTCATACTAGGGCCTTTGGTAGAGGATAGAAATGACTACTCCCCTCCTTTCTATACCTCACTGAACATTCATGATAAGGTGTTTCACAATTGCTTGATGGATTCAGGGGCATCTCACAATCTCATGCCTAAGACTGTCATGGATGAGCTTGGGCTGGAGGTTACAAAAACCTACCATGACCTGTACTCATTTGATTCCATAAAGGTGAAGTGTCTCGAGGTTATCAAAGACCCGGTTCTTTCCTTGTTCCAGTTGCCAATGAAGAGTGTGGTCATGGATATTGTGGTGGTTGATGTCCCCCCTAAGTTTGGAATGCTTTTGTCCAGATATTGGATCAAAAGACTAGGGGGAACCTTACAGATAGATCTTTCATATGCCACCATTCCTGTGTTTGGAGGAGAACATAGAAGGCTTTATAGGGAAGCACAACTTGCCTACATTATCAGTGATGAAGCAAACCCTACCAACCACCCCATTTTTGCAGTGGATACTGACCTAGGAACCAATATGCTACAGCTCATTGATGCTCCTCAAACACCTATTGAAATCAGAAAGAAACCCATCACCTCTTGTGAAGACCCTCCTCCCAATACCTATGTTTGGAAAATGTTTTTTGATGGAGCCTCTTCTAGGAAAAGTGCTAGTGTTGGGGTAGTTTTTATTTCCCCTTCCCAAGAGACTATATCTCTGTCTTACAAGCTTGAATTTGAAGCAACAAACAATGTGGCAGAATATGAGGCTCTTGTTTTGGGATTAAGAGCTGCCAGAGACATGAAAATTGAGGAGCTAGCAGTATTTGGAGATGTTGAGTTGATTGTTCATCAAGTCAGAAATTGGTATCAGGCTAAGCACCCTAGGTTAAGGGCCTACATAAATGAAGTCTAGGATCTTGTTGACAGTTTCTTCTTGGCTTTTAATATCTCTTTTGTTCCAAGAAAGGAGAACATTGTGGCAGATTCCTTGGTTGTTTCAGCAAGCAAGTTCAGGGTTCCTTTGCCCCCTAAACTCAATTATGATGTGGAGGTAAAATATAGACCCTCTATTCCTGACAATCTCAGACATTGGAAGTTTTTTTAGGATGATCTTGAGATAAAAAGGTTTCTGGAAACTGTGGATGAATTCTCTGATTTGCATATTGATCAAAATCATGATACTGAAGGAAGCCCTCATGCTAATGTTTTCCTGAATAAAATTGTTGACCATCATATTGTTCAGTTGCCAAGTAACCATATTCTAAGGGGACTTGTCCCCTTGGAGAGATTGTTTGATAGAAACGATGTTGTTGTAAAGATTAAAGGTTCAACTGAAGAGGCTGAGGTGACTGAATGCAATTTAGGAACATAGGAGGATCCCAAGTATGTCAAATTGTCTAGCAGACTGTCAGAGGAGCAAAGGGTTGAGTATGCCAAGCTCTTGAAGGAGTTTGATGATGTGTTTTCTTGGAAATATGAAGATTTAAGAAAATATGACACCAACATCATTGAGCATAAGATCCCTTTGAAAGAAGAGGCCAAACCTTTCAGGCGGAAACTCAGACAAATAAAACCCATGTTGTTTCCTGTTATGGAAAAAGAAGTGAAGAAGTTATTGGATGCCCAGATCATTATCCCTTTGAGATATTCAGAGTGGGTGGATAACTTAGTGCTAGTGAGGAAGAAAAATGGGGAAATCAGGTTATGTTTTGATTTCAAAAATTTGAACAGGAGCTCCAAAAAGGATAACTACCCCTTGCCAAAGATGGAACACATTTTGCAGAGAGTGAATGGTTCATCAAGGATATCTATGATTGATGATTTTTCAGGCTACAATCAGATCTCTGTCATGCCTGAAGATAGAGAAACGACAACCTTCACTACTCCTTGGGGCACATTCATGTATGCTAAAATGCCCTTTGGACTAATGAATGCAGGAGCAACCTTCCAGCGGGCCATGGACATTGCCTTCATTGGGGAGAAGGAAAAATTTGTAGTCATATATTTGGATGAAATTACAGTATTCTCAAGATCTGATAAAGAGTATTGTCATCATATGAGGAAAGTCTTCCTGAAGTGCAGAAGGTTTGGTCTCTCCCTCAATCCTAAGAAATCTTTGCTTGCTATGAAGGAGGGAAAATTATTGGGGCATATTGTGTCAGTTGAAGGGGTAAGAATTGATCCAAGCAGAGTAGAGGCCATTCGGGCCTTATCTTTTCCCAGATCTAAGAAAGAGGTTCAATCTTTCTTGAGTAAAATCAACTTTCTAAGAAGATTCATTTCTAATTTTGCTGAGTTGGTTAATCACATTACAGTCATGCTTAGAAATGGAAACGGGGTGAAATGGAATGTTAAGTCCAAATATTCTTTCAACCAAATCAAAAGGGATTTGACTGAAGCACCTGTGCTCATCAACCCTGACTATTCTAAGGAATTTTTTATGTTTTCTTTTGCCTCATCTAATACATTGGTTGTTGTTTTGTTACAGAGAAATACAAAGGGGTTAGAGAAACCTATTTCCTTTTTTAGCAGAGCATTGAGGGATGCAAAAATAAGATATGATATCATGGAAAAGCATGCATATGCTTTGGTGAAAGCCCTAAAGGCTTTCAGAATATATGTTCTGCATTCAAAGATTATTGCATATGTCCCCTCAGCCTCAGTGAAAGAAATATTGATCCAACCTGACATAGATGGGAAGAGAAGCAAATGGATTGCCAAAATTTTGGAATTTGACATTGAAATAAAACCCACTAAATTGGTAAAGGGCCAAGGTTTAGCCACGTTGCTGGCTAAATCAAACTGCAAGGTTTTAGGGGTTAATTTCATGAACATAAACCCAGAAAACCAACAAACTGAGATATTTGATGTCAACCTCAATTTGGCAAAATGCCCCTGGTATAAAGATATCATATATTTTCTACAGAAGTTGAGGCCTCCTCATGGTTTGGACAAGAACAAGGCAAGATCTTTGAAACTCAAAGCAATCAAATATTGTCTCATTAATTAGGTTTTGTATTGGAAGGATCCTCTGGGAGTTCTGTTAAGATGTCTAGACCCACAGGAAGCCCAAAAAGCCATAGCAGATTTTCATGACAGTTTGTGTGGAGGACATCATTTCTGGAGGACCACAACCTACAAGATCCTCAGGGCTGTGTATTTTTGGCCCAGCCTTTTTACTGATGTTTGTGAAAAGATTATAGTTTGTCTCAAGTGTCAAAAGTTTTATGGAAAGCAACAACTCAAATCTTTGCCTTTGAAGCCTGTAATGGTTTCTAGACCTTTTCAGCAGTGGGGTCTTGACTTTATTGGAGAGATCCACCAAGCCTCAAGTGGAAAAAACAGGTGGATTTTGACTGCCACTGATTATTTCACCAAATGGATAGAAGTCATCCCTACAAGGAGTGCCTCCCACAAGGTAATCATCAACTTCCTTGAAGATATCATGTCCAGATTTGGATGTCCAAGCAAGATTGTCAAAGTTGAACCATTAATCAATTTTTGTGAGCAGTATGGGATCACATTAATCCATTCTACTCCCTACTACCCTCAAGGAAATGGTTTAGCAGAGTCCTCTAACAAGAACCTCATAAATATCATCAAGAAATTTTTAGAAGACAACAAGAAAGCATGGGACTCAAAACTGAAATTTGCATTATGGGCTGACAGAGTTACACCAAAGAGGTCACTGGGTGTTTTCCCTTTTCAACTTTTGTATGGGGTAGAGGCTATTTTTCCTACTCAGCTTGCCTTGCCTATGGAAAAATTCCTCCAGGACTACCAAGGAGAGCCTAATGATATGGTTAGAAGGATACAACAGCTGGTGGAAGTACATCAGACCAAAGAGTAGCTGCTTGATAAAGCTCATGATCACCAACAAAAGATAAAACGAGCCTTTGACAAGAAGGCAAGCAAGGAAATTTTTAAGCTGGAGGATCTGGTGCTCAAATGGGATGCCCTCAGGCAAGACAAAGGCAAACATGGCAAATTTGAGGCCTTATGGATTAGTCCTTTCACGATTTCTGAAGTATTTTCAAATAACACCTATAAGTTGCAGAGCTTGGAAGATTCTAAAGTTTTGGGTAGCCTTGTCAATGGACATTTTCTAAAGAAATATTTTGTTTAAGCCATGATTGATTTTCCACCATTGTAATTACCACTTACTTTCATGTTATGTTTAAATAAGAGACTCTATAACCCAAAAGCTAAGGCACTGGAACTGCGCGTTCTTGGCAGCTCGCAAGGAGTGTGCCATCCCCTGTGGAGCCAATGTTATCACATACAGTTATTCAGGTTCACAGGTGATAGCCATCAGGGCATAAAGCAGGCAAATGCAATTACAATGGCAATTTTCCCCTGCACAGGTTCGATGTGGCGTTATCTCTAAGCGTAGATGGAAGGATTCCAAAGTTAGTAGGTGGATAAAAGTTTGTTGGGGGCGCTAAAGTAGTCGGCGTACCCAGATCTGAGGTCCCTTTCAGATCGACAACCTCAAATCATTTTGGGGCCGCAATGTGCGCAGACGATAAAATCCGAGAGGCAGGCTAAAATGCAAACCATGGTTTTGCGGGAGGCTACGTGGCGGAAAGGGGTGTGTTTCTGGCCCGAAAGCGGTGTGGATCCAAACCACTTCCCGCGGCCCCGAAATACACATGCACATGTAATTCCCTATCCAATGTCAACAAGTGGTCACCCGACAGTTGTCTTGTCGTGCTCCAATCCCAAGGAGGGATCAGCCAATGAACGAGGATTGACTTCCACAACCTCAATGCCCAAACCGGCAGTGACATGTGGTTCTTCGCCAGTCATCCCATTGCGCTTTGATCCCGATGAAGATCTAGTTAATGAAGCAGGGACCGGTAGCTGAAACCTCAGCTCAACCCATAAATGGAAGGCTCATAAGTTATGGCTATAGAGACAGGACTGTCATCAAAGTACAACAATGGTCAGTTTTCTGCAGGTTCATACTGAAGTTGGTTTGCATTTGACAGGAGGAAACACGCACAACCTGACAGAAGGTTGCTCAGACGCAAAGCTTTGAAGGAGATGTCAGATCACACTCCTGGTAGTTGTGGACTGATATGAGTATAAGTAGATCAGTCTGATATTTTGTTATGGTGGTCGAATGGTTGAGCAGAGCTCCCTACTGTGTAATTTTTTATGCCAGAGTTGTTCTTTGGTTATGTATCAAACTTGAGACTTTCGCATTAATAGAATTTAGTTTCTATCATCTCTTTGTAAAAATTGTGCTAGAACACTCGAGCATGGAGGATCCAGTCGAGGGTTGTAGTTCTATTGTAATGTAGGTTTGATTACAGTATTGTTGTGACCAATTTTAGTCAGCTTCTTTGTTATCTTACTCCCCCTTATGTTGAAAATCTAGGGCATGGAGGATCCAGTCGAGTTGTTGTAGTTGCATGGTAATGTAGGTTTGATTATCATGTTGTTGTGACATATTTCAATGTCTGAAACTTGAGTTCAAGAGTGTTCTTGAGCCTGAGTTTTTCTTCACCGAGTTGCTTGAAGGTCGGATGCCCATAGAAGTCTTGTTCACCTCTCTCGCTAAGTCTTCCTTTTGCTCACATTTAAACTCAAATAACTGACTGAAGTTAATGAGGACCTCACTTCCCTATGCATTGCTTGTCCAATTTTTGTGTTAAAATCATTCTTGTATTGAGTTTTGTCCATTTTGACCTCCACTCATAAAACCAACATCCACCAAACATTCTGATGGGTACTAGGCTTATCCTCTTGCAATCTGAGGGTGACTCTCAGTGCTAACACTATGCACATTTCATTCTATAAATGTGTCAGAATCCTTTCTTCTGATTCCTGGTGAATTTAACAGCCTAATTCAAAATTTTGGGTGAATATTTGGACTCCTTTGTCTAGGACTTTTCCTCCTCTTTTCTTTCTTTCAAAGTTCGTGTGTATACCAATTATGTGTTATACACCCATATCCATCACACGCACATGCTCTATACATGCAATACCAAGCGCACATACAACGCACTAGTATTCAATGTGCACAACTTTTTATAATGGGACTAATATTTAGCACACTCAACTTTTTGGGTTCCGCGCATCATTCTAGTGCGCACAGCTTTTGTGTCGTGGACCAATATTCCACACAAATTACAACTTTGCTCTGCACCACGCCAACATTCACCGTGCACCCTCTAGCACCCAATACTCAAAGCGCATCTCCAATTCTGCCCCACGCCGCGTTAATATTCCACACGCACGCACTACACACCAACACTATGCATGCACCAATAATTTTGCTCTGTGAGGTGCTCATATTCAATGTGTGCTCACTGCGCATCACCAATATTTAATGCGCACGCCCTGCTCATTATTATTATGTGCGCACCTATAAATTCGTCATGGTTTACATATTCATCATGCATGTAATGCACTCCCATATTATGTGTGCTCCACCAACTCTATACCCCACAATTCCAATATTCAATGCGCACACTCCACACTCCGATATCTTCTACACACCATAAGTCCTGCATCGTGCAGTGCCAAAATTTAGTAGGCACACATTGCGCACCAATACTTAGTGCACGCGAGTCCTTTCTTTACTCAACTAATTTTTCCATATTTTCAGCTTGCGACCCCATGACCATCATAATAATGCCCACCTCGCCAACTTCATGTTGATCTATGGCCCATACAAGTCCAATATTGAACCAAAAGCTATGATACCACTTTGTAACGTCCTCTGATACCACTTTGTAACATGCCCACATCAAAATTTTGGAACTTTGAAGCCACTTTGTAACATACCCAACCCCCTAGCTAAGTCTTGTTACCACATTGTAGAGTCTCCACTACCACAACTCACTAAATAAAGCTCTAACATCAATTCTTGCTTCTGCGGAAGTGACTCATTGAAACTAACAACGTGCACAACTGACCTTGTGCTATGCACGACTATGTTTTCCTAGCGCACTCAAACCAGTCTCGTAATGTGCACAACCACTATGTCTTAGCAATTTTACACGCTCAACCATCATTGTGTCGGCCGCGTCCACTATCCCTAAGCATGCACGACATTTATAGCTTCACGCTTGAACCCATATGATTACTGTTGAAGTTACTTAACAAGATAGCGACTAACACATCATAATGAAATCATAATACAACTACGCATGCAACCATTCCTATGTCGAGCATGGAGTCTGTCCCATTTGCGTGCACGAACTGATACCACTTTGCGCACGCAATGATTCAGGCCTTGACTCAGAATCCCATGATCATTACCATGAAATTATCTAAAATGAAACACTTAATAACTACCATGCTCTACATCTGCAATAGTTAAGCAGAACTAACAATGCATGCACAACCCAACATAATTATGTACCAACTCCATCAACAAAACAACATAATCATTCACATGTTAAACAATATACAAACACATATAAACTGTCATGGTCCATGCCCTGCATATGCAACAAACATGTAGTTCTACAACATATTTAATTCACACACAAATACACACACACACACACACACAACTGTAACACATAATATATTTAACATGTATATGCACATTACTCAGAGAATAGTACACATAAGAAGACACTTATCTTTTGTTGTAATCCACCAACTACGTGCAGACCTCAAACGTTCCTCCCAGCCATAGACTCTGTCGCTCAGAACTTTCAGCAGCAGGTCACCCCCAAACCGGGGCTTAAACTCCACCAAGGCAAAGGGTTCTTGAGCCAAGATAAGGTCTGCCAATAGTTAAATCACTCAGCCAAAGGTGTCGACCCCAACAAATAGACTATGGTCCCTCATTCCCCACATGTCTGTCCCACTCGAGGAAGTGTGCCCCTTCTCTTCTCAACAGTCCTTCGACTTCCCCACTTCCCTTCCAGGGCTTCAACAACACGTCAGACGAGAAGTCTCAGAGCCCTGTAGTTGCAACTGTGCACCTTGGAAAAGCAATTCCCATCAGTTCTCTTGCCTGGAGAGAATGCTCACGGGCCTGGCAACCTACTTCTTAGACAAGCAAGGGATTAACAACCAACTTCTTCGACCAACATGGGCCTGACAACCCGCTTCTTCAATAAACACACAGGTTCAACAACTTACCTCTTCAATAGAACACGGGTTGACAACCTACCTCTTCAATAGCACGCAGGCCTTCCCAAGCACAATATTATTTGATGGCAACAAGTTACAACAAGATATAAATGCTTCCCAGAGGAAATTTTGTCTTCCTCCGCTTAGAATGAGTGAATTTTTTTTTTCCGAGATGCACTAAGGCCCAACAATATATTTGCATGATTACAACTAGACACTTGTCACCTTAAGAGCTAACTTAGCTCCACTTGGTTACCCATTCCCATTCCTTAGGAACTTAGGATAAATACATATCCCATAAATATACTTTTGGAAATATGACTAAAATATTCCCTTTAAGCTTCACACCTCTTTCCCATTCTAGTGGAGTTTTATCCCCTCGTCTCTTTTCGTCTGATTGGTATGTGCGCAGTGATGTGTTTTTATTAATATCTAAGTGCAATTACATTTTACAAAAATAGACGCACTTGCCTTTGTCGCAAACTAGGCTCCCCAGCCTAATAATCGCACATGCACTCTGGCCTCAATATACATATATACAAAGGCTCTCCAGCGCCCAAAATATCTTGTCTACAAACACGGTCTGGTGCACACTTTGAAGTGATCCTAGCGCACTTACTCAGGTGCGCGCAAAGCTATGAAACATACACACACTCTTCCATTGGTTCGCACACAAGAAAATCCTTGCGCACTTACTCAGGTGCGCACAAAGTTATGAAACGGGCGCACACTCTTCCTTTGGTTTGCGCGCGCTAAACTATACCCAAAACTTGTTTTCCCACGACTCACTAGCCTATATGTACATTTACATTTACATTACAATTGGGGTTCAACCTAGGGGTATTACAGTAACAATGACACTATGAGGTCTAGACTCATATACAACATGAAGTTTCCACATATATGACTGGCCTAAAGGAACATTACAAACTTCAAGTGGGGCAACATCACACAATACTTTATCCTTGAAGGGCTTGATGCCATAAGGCAGGAGACATTGTAGGTTGACGTAAAGATATCGTCCTTGGTTGAGGCACCCGATGTTGTACGGATGCAGATGTGGTGTTGTCAGCAACTCCAACCATTTGACGATCTCCACTGAGATGAGGTTCTTTTGGCTTCCACTATATATAATGAAACGTAGCAGAGCACCCTTCACCCACATCTACGAGTGAAAAAAGCACTCACCTTCCTCTGGCTCTTCTAGTTCATTTGGTTGGATCTCGGTGGTAGCGACTGTGGCACTGGGTTCTACATCAAAGATCTACTTCCCCTTATCTGGCTCTGAATCAGAGTCGGAGCCTGCATCTGACTCTAAGGTTTTTAGCTTGGCCACTGATGACTACTTCAAGCGATTTTCATTGGTGTTGTGCCAGTAGATTTTATAGAACTCACACCATTTCCTAGTGTCTTTCTTCGTCTTCCCATTACCTTTATTTGTTTGCAGCTTAGATTGGTTGTCCTGAGGTTGTTCATCCTTGCTTTGTCCTTTATTTGGTGTGTTGGGGCCACATTTTTCCTACTTCTGTTGTGGTGCATTTGCAGATCCAAATTCTTGCTTATTCCTTTGCTTAAGTTTTTGCTTGATTTTGATAGCATATCGATATGCGACTCCTAACAACGAGATGTCTAGAAACTCTATTTTCGTTTGGATGTACCTATGTAGACCCCCATGGTATTTTAGAACCAGATGTCACTTGGAGTCTCTGATACCCATCTTGGTGCACAAGGTATTGAAGGTATTTGTGAACTATGACATGTTTGGTTCCTCTCCTGACGCAATGTGGTCCATCTCATGTATTGGTTATCGTAGTTTTCAACAAGGTAATATTATTCCTTGAAAACATCCATAAAAGAGTCCCAAGTGGGCTCAACCCCAAATATTCTAGACTCCTTTGTGGATTTTTGCTCACAGTAAGTCTCCCACTAATGTTTAACATGGGGGACCTCCTTAAGGAGCACAAAGGTGATCTTTTCCATATTGGAAAAATTGTGGACAAAGAAATAACCTTGTAGTAGATTTAACCACTTTTCCACAACATCCACATCTATTTGACCTTCAAGTACAGGAATATCAAAATTAACTTGTACCTTCAAGGGGGCGACACCTCGAAAGTGGTTGCTTAACTAAGATGCATCTATTGTTGTCGGTGGTTGCCAAAGGATTTGGGAAAAATGATCCATCATCTCGTTCCTTTGTTGCACGAGGACTTCCATGAACAAAATTTTGATAGGATCTCTTGCTCCCTCGTCTCTCTTTTCCTCTGCCATGGACGACCGTCGGGTTCGGCGAGTACAATCTTCCAAGGGATCAACTAGTTCAAGTCCTAATGCCTTATACCTTGACCTCGTTGGGGACATGCACAGAGAAACAAATAAAGATCAGACCACTCTAATACTACTGATCCAGATTTATGAGGGAACATAATGAAACACATAAATAAGACAGAGACACATAGGTACAATAATTCTCAATTTCTATTAAAGAATGAAATATATAGAGATTGTTAAAAAAAATACAAACTGAAATGAACTCGCTAGAATAGTGGTAGCTTATCTCTAAGAAGAGATGTGACGGCTACATGCATTCGCAAGAAGATGATTACAATGAGGCTCCAAATCCTTTTTAACATAAAGAATAAATGAGAAAACCATAAACATCCAAAACCTTAACCCCAGGAGATGAAACACCAAAAGGTTTGTGGGCCTCAATGCGGGTAGTTGATACGTCAACTTCCCGAGGGCACAACTTTTGCATACGATCTCCATTTGGGGCTCTCGGTACCTCATCGAAAAGGTCTAGTTGAGGAGTACACATTCCATTCGACCTAGTATCTACCTTTTACTACATTCTAGGCACTGTCGAGCCAAAAAAATATCATTCAGGGCCTCAAAACAACCCCAGAAGTTTGGGACTCGAAAAATCGTAGAAAAACTGCAAAGGTGGAAACTGT
This sequence comes from Picea sitchensis, assembly GCA_010110895.2. Lineage (NCBI taxonomy): Eukaryota > Viridiplantae > Streptophyta > Pinopsida > Pinales > Pinaceae > Picea > Picea sitchensis. The sequence continues at coordinate 71,057 of SNQJ01S0011614.1, forward strand.
ATTTTGAGCTAGTGGAATAGGTGGGAGGCCACTGATGTCCACATGGATCAATTGGATCACTTAAAATGTTTCCATTTAACCATGGTCTAATAGTATAACCTCAATGTTACCACATTGCTGGTAATTATTTGCTAGTTAACTTGCCTATTTTAAGTTGGAAGCTAGCTCGGGTAGAGTTCCAATTGATTTCACCAAAATGATAGTGGGATCATTTTCATTGTTAGGTTTTGCAAAACAACTTAAGGTTTAGGCACCATCCTTCCCTTGTTACCATTATTCATTAGTCAATCATTAGATGCCACAAAAGCATATTGTCAAGTTCTCACTTTCACCACAATTAAAGATTTTATGAGATTACCTTATTCAATTTCATTATTATTTAACATTTAACAATAATATTTTATTCAATCTCAATATTATTAAAGTTTAAAAAACATCTAATTACGAAGTTCATTTCTCTTTGGTTGTTCAAATCTAGTTATACAAGGATTTAGAGTTTTGATTGCAAATTTTTAATGTTCCAGGTTGATTTAAAATTAGGTAAAATTTCTTGGAACTTCATTTGATCATGAATGAAACTTTAATCTTGGTGGAATTCTGATTGTGCATGGTATTTCTAATAGATTTGTTAGGGACCTAACCCCTCATGTAGGTACAATAATATATTTCCATGTAATAAAGGTCAATACTAATAAGGCATAGCAATAAGGAAGAACAAGTCAAATGTAAGAAGACCTAATAGAAGCTTTCACTTCTAGAAGGATCTTCCTCTAGATTGTTCTTTTGGATAGACATATTTAGTATAAATAGGAGTAGAGGGTATGAGAAATTTTGTCTTGGATATTATTGTAATAGAGCTCTGCTCTACTGGAGGTTGCCCCCTCGAAGAGGCAAGTGAACATTGCTCTCAGTAATCAAAGTGATCTTTTTGGTGTTATTCTGGTATTATTCTGGTGTTGTTATGGTTATATCATTGTTTATCTACCATTTCTAGCTAATTATTTATGTTCTGCATACTATTTTATATATGGAATAATACAAGTGGTATCAGAGCACCTTCCTCGACAGAAAATTGTGGGTTAATTTTTTTTTCCAGGGTAGAGACGTATGTTGGTGTCTTAAAGCTACAAAGATCCTGTTGACACCATTATTTGAGACCTGTCCCATTGGATTCCTCTCTTCACCCTTATCGCAGTCACACCTATTATTTTTCAACAAATTTTCTTCTCTTGGACCTGACCCCCTTCCAACACCCTTATTTGGGCTTTACCCCATTGGATTTCACTCGTCGCCCTGATTGTTGTGATACACTTCACCCATAACCCATTTTATGTGTGGTCCCACTCGCCCCTTTTCGTGTTCCCTCTCCATCATGGCCCACATGCGTAGCCAAGACTTGGAAGCTCGCTTCAATTCCTTGCACTCTAATTTCATAGAAACCCAACAAGAAGTGAGACAACTCAATTCCAATATTGGTACCATCAATAAAAACATGCATTCCTCCATCAACGCCAAAATGGAGTACCTTAAACAAGACCTCGCTACCCATCTTGAATCCTTCAATACCCAGTTTGTCTCCTTCACTACGATGATCTGCGTCAAGCTGCATATCCCTGCATATCTTCCCTCATCTGACCCACCTTTGCAAACCGAAGGTGAAACTTCCTCTCGTTCCCAAAATTTTCAACCCCATCAATTTCAACATGATCTACGCCTTCTGCGTGTGGATGTGACCAAATTTGATGGCTTGGATCCCACTGGTTGGGTAACTCAAATGGAACATCATTTCTCTTTGTATGGCATTACAGATGAGTTGGCCAAACTCCGGTATGGTGTTCTCCATCTATATCAAAAACGTTGGCAATGGTGGCAATGGAGAAAAAATGCCCGCCAAGGGTATGTGGCTTGGGCACACTTTGTGGCAGAGATTTATGAACGCTTTGAAATTGACACCAACCATTTAGGCCGTTTGACAAAGTTGAAACAATCTGGTAGAATGGAAGACTTTATAGCCGCTTTTGAGCTATTATCTTTCTGTACAGAGGGCATGTCTGATGCTTTTTTTCTAGAATGTTTTATCAATGGCCTCAAGGCTGAGATTTGTGCCCATATTCTCATGGCTCGGCCTCAGAGTTGGGTGGATGCTACTAAAAGAGCTAAGGAAGCACAACATGTTGTCTCTTCTCAAAACCGAAAACCCTCCTTTATTCCTCGCACTAAACCAATCATTCCCACTCCTCCTACTCCACTAAAGATCCAGAAATTGACTAGGGCATAAATGGTTGAACACCAACTCAAAGGCCTTTGTTATAATTGTGATGACAAATATTTTCCTAGGCACAAGTGTAAGGAACAAAATCTTTTTATGGCCATCTTGAAGGATGTTTCAGAAGACGATGTTGAGGCTCCCCTTGTGGCAGTGTCACATGAACCCATTGACATGACCCCTCCCTCCAACCCTCCCGAAGTAGAACCGATCATTTCCCTAAATGCTCTCACTGGTTTCTCTGCTCCCCAAACCCTCAATCTAATTGGTTACATTAAGCATAGGAAGGTCATCATTCTTATTGATAGTGGAAGCACCCATAATTTTATTCATCACCGCATTGCCCAAGAAACTAATTGCTATATCCGTGTCCTCAATAATTTTCAAATCATGATTGCCAATGGCGGGTCCATGAAATGTGGAGGGCGTTGTGAAAATGTGTGTCTCCAAATTGGTCAGTACCACATGAAATCTCATATGTTTGCTATTGACATGGGCGGTTGTGAAATTGTGTTGGGTGCAGAATGGCTAAGGACTTTGGGTCCCATTCTCATGGATTTTAAGGAATTAACCATGCAATTTGACCAGGAGGGCCAACAATATAAGTTCCAAGGCATCACCATCGATTCCTCGGAGATCATTAGTTCCCATCGCATGGAAGAGATTCTCAAAAAAGGTCATTCTGGCATTATTGTACAACTCCATGCCTTTCAAGCCACCAAGACACCCTCTGTTCTGCAGGACCTCCAATCCATCCTCTCTAAACATCAAGTGGTTCTTTACACTCCCCAGGGACTCCCTCCTTCCCGTGGTGTTCATGATCATTCCATTCCCATTGTCCCCGACAACCTTCCCCCCAATATTCGTCCCTATCGTCATCCCTTTTCCCAAAAAAATGAAATTGAGAAAATTGTTCAAGAATTGCTCAACGCATGTGTTATCCGCCCTAGTATGAGCCCCTAATCTTCTCCTGTGGTCATGGTGCTTAAGAAAGAAGGTTTTTGGCTCATGTGTCTTGACTTCCGCGCGCTCAACAAAGTCACCATTAAAGACAAATTTCCCATTCCTGTCATTGATAACCTCTTGGATGAATTGAGTGGTTCCTAGTTATTTACTAAACTTGATCTTCGTTCTGGCTACCATCAGATATGTATGAACGAGGCAGAATTTCCTAAGACTGCATTTAGAGCTCATGAGGGCCACTATGAGTTTTTGGTCATGCCCTTTGGCTTGTGTAATGCTCCCTCCACTTTCCAAATCCTCTTGAATCATGTCTTCTGTCCTTTTCTCCGTCATTTTGTCTTAGTTTTCTTTGATGATATCCTCATCTATAGTAAAACCTGGACAACCCATCTTGTTCATGTGGATCGAGTTCTCCATCTACTCTCTCATCACCAACTTTTCCTCAAACAATCTAAATGTGCTTTTGGCACCTCAGAAGTCGAGTACTTGGGTCATCTTGTTGGCAAGACTAGTGTCAGGGTGGATCCTAAAATGATTGAAGCTATGCAAGATTGGCCTCACCCAAAGACTCTCAAAATCTTGCGTGGATTTTTGGGTTTAACAGGTTATTATCGCAAGTTTGTTAAGAATTATGGAAAGATTGCGACACCTCTCACTGCTCTCCTTAAAAATAATTCTTTCACTTGGACTCCCGCAGCTGCTCAGGATTTTCAAACCTTGAAGATGGCCATGTGCACCACTCCAGTCATGGCCCTTCCTGATTTCACAAAGACCTTTGTCATGGAATGTGATGCTTTCAGGAAAGGAATTGGAGCAGTCCTTGTGCAAGAGGGTCGGCCTTTGGCCTTTATCAACAAACAACTGTCAGAGCGAAATTTGGGCAAATCAATCTATGAAAAGGAAATGTTGGCTATTCTGCATGTCATGTATCTTTAGTTCCCTTATCTATTGGGGCAACGCTTCCAAATTAAGACAGATCATCAAAGCCTCAAGTATTTTCTGTAACAACGCCCTTCCTCCCCAGAGCAACAAAAATGGGTCACTAAGCTCTTTGGATATGATTATGAGATCATTTACAAGAAATGCAAAGACAATGTGGTTGCTGATGCACTTTCCATAAAATATGAAGATGAAGGGTCCCTTTTTTCTCTCTCCTTCATTGTACCAGATTGGCTCCAAGATGTTCGCCACGATTGGCTACACGATCCCAAAATTTCGCATCTGATACAACAATTGTAGGCCAATTCTCCAGTTTCCCCAGGGTACTCTTGGCACAATGATGAGCTTCGATACAAAGGTTGTTTGTATTTAAGTAAACAATCAAAACTTAAATCCACGGTACTTTATGGGCTTCATGCTACACTCACCGCTGGGCACTTAAGGTTTACCAAAACCTATGACCGGGTCAAACGTTCTTTTTTCTGGGATGGTATGAAACATGACGTTCACAATTTTGTGGTAGAATGTGATGTTTGTCAATGCAACAAGGGCAAAATAGTCAAATCTCCTGGCACACTACAACCGCTTCCAATTCCACTTGCTATTTGGAGGGATATCTCTATGGATTTTATTGTAGGCTTACCTAAATCGGGCAATAAATCAGTCATCATGGTGGTAGTTGATTGTCTTTCCAAGTATGCTCATTTATGTGCTCTTCAACACCCATTTACAGGCTCCACTGTGGCTCACCTTTTCATGGATCAGGTCTTCAAGCTTCATGGCATGCCTCATTCTATTGTTTTTTATCACGACCCAACTTTCACAAGCAATTTTTGGCAAGAACTGTTCAAGCTACAAGGCACCCAATTGCATCTCAACACAACTTATCATCCCCAGACTGATGGTCAAATAGAAGTTGTCAACAAGTGTTTGGAAACATATTTGAGGCGTTTTGCATCGGAAAGTCAAAATCAATGGGCTCACTGGTTACCACTAGCTGAATGGTGGTACAACACTTCTTACTATACAACTACCCGTGGCTCAAGTTTTCATGGATCAGGTCTTCAAGCTTCATGGCATGCCTCATTCTATTGTTTCTGATCGTGACCCAAATTTCACTAGCAATTTTTGGCAAGAACTGTTCAAGCTACAAGGCACCCAATTACATCTCAATGCCACTTATCATCCCCAGACTGATGGTCAAACTGAAGTTGTCAACAAGTGTTTGGAAACATATTTGAGGTGTTTTGCATCGAAAAGGCAAAATCAGTGGGCTCACTGGTTACCACTAGTTGAATGGTGGTACAACACTTCTTACCATACAACTACCTGCATGACTCCTTTTGAAGCGGTATATGGACAAAAGCCACCTTCAGTTCTCTCATACTTGCCAGGTGTCTCAAAGGTCCAGGCGGTTGACCAAACGCTTACAGTTCAAGAGGCTATTCTCCGTACCCTCAAAGAGAATTTGGTCATGGCCCAGAATCACATGAAGCAACAAGCAGATCAAGGTCGCTCTGAACGCCAATTTGTAGAAGGAGATCAGGTGTTTCTTCGACTGCAACATTATAAGCAAAATTCCCTCAAGGCTGACCAATGTCAGAAATTGGCGCCCAAATTTTATGGTCCTTATACCGTTCTCAAGCGTGTGGGACAGGTGGCCTATCAGTTAGCTTTGCCCAGTCATTCTAAGCTCCATCCTATTTTTTATGTTTCCTGCTTAAAAAAGGTGATTGGAACTAAGTGCCAAACTCAAACCAACCTTCCCGAATTGGACGAAGAAGGCTCCATTTGGCTACAACCACAAACAGTTTTGGACTAGCGTGAGTGTCGTCTGTGTCAACACACCATAAAGGAAGTGTTAGTCTAGTGGAAAGATACAACTCCAACAAACGCCACTTGGGAACCAACTACCATTCTGTAGCAATTTCCTCATCTCAAGGCTTGAGGACAAGGTTGTTTTTAAGGGGGAGGACATGTTAGGGATCTAACCCCTCAAGTAGGTAAAATAATATATTTCCATGTAATAAAGGTCAATATTAATAAGGCCTAGCAATAAGGAAGAATACGTCAAAGGTAAGAAGACCTAATAGAAGCTTCTGCTTCTAGAAGGATCTTCCTCTAGATTGTTCTTTTGGATAGATATATTTAGTATAAATAGGAGTAGAGGGTGTGAGAAGTTTTTTCTTGGATATCATTGTAATAGAGCTCTGCTCTGCTGGAGGTTGCCCCCTCGAAGAGGCAAGTGAACATTGCTCTCAATAATCAAAGTGATATTTCTGGTGTTATTCTGGTATTATTGTGGTGTTGTTGTGGTTATATCATTGTTTATCTGCCATTTCTAGCTAATTATTTCCATTCTGCATACTATTTTATATCTGAAATATTACAAAATTCTCATTAGATTTTTGGTATGAAAAAGGGTCATCTGGCTACATGAATAACTCATTCACCAAACCTATAAATGTCATTTACTTCACCTAGAGCTAATTTTCTCATAGGAATTTAAGGATTGTTGAATTTCTCCATAATAATTCGTGGGTTCAACACATCCATATAAATTGCAATGAATCTCTTCTCTTTCCACTTGATTGTTATTGGAATACAAGTTGTATATTGGGTTGCAGAGATGTATATATTTCCATTGTAATGACATTTTTTGTAAATATAATGTTGAAATAATATGTGCCATTTTTTCTTACTTGAAAGCATTTAAGAAGAAGGTGACCATTGGGCTCCTAACAATGGATTGATATTGAAAATTGGTGTTGCCATTGCAAGTCGGAGATCATAGATAAAATGGTTTGCATGTTTGTCTCGAGGAGCCATGAGGCACAGACTAGTAGGGTTGAGTTGAAAAACAAGATAATCTTCCTCTGCATTGCTAAATAATAAAGCTAACCACAATACCATGCACCTCACCATATCCAGATTGCACCCATCAAATCACCCATCAAATCATTGTGTCACTCTTCCAAGCTGTAAATCCCGTTTTTAACATCAAAAGCTACCCACTCAACACAATATATCCTTCAATCAACATACAATACCAAAACTCAAATCCACATGATACATATTACACACGACCAAAGATTGATAAGCTAACCCGATGAAAGTTTCCATGAACCAGGGCAACTATCCATCTTATATTATTGCACTTTTGGCACCAAATCGATGCAAAGCTTAACAAGGCACACAATCATTATTCATGTAGTGGTTTTTACTGTGGCCTCACCATTAACCATCAAAGCTTTCAACGACATGGAGACTTCGCCATTTCCTTCAATCTCATAAATACCTTGTTCATGGATGTTGATTGTTGATATGTATTTATCGTAGAAATTAGGGAATATTAAAACGCTGATGTTATAGATACCATGGTCCTTTTAACTGTTCTTGTTACGCCATAAGGCGTTCCCCTCTTCGAATCTTATGTTTCTCAATCATTTTTTTGTTTGCTCAGTGTCGTCCGATCCATTAGACAACATGGATTCGATTCGGGTTGTCTATATATTAAACAATTCCTTTCTACTTGTCCTCTACCTTGCACACGAATCCTCTCATTCAAAGTCGTTGACACCCAAAATATAGTGTCAACTGCAACCATAGATTCGTCTTCCACTCCCTTGAACTAGAAACAGTAGAGGCCTACATTGTTGTTGTTACATCCGTGCTGATGAGTTCGAAAATTGAAAAGACGATACTTCTTCCTCAATGCTTAAATGCAATTAGAATGACCAGACGAAGCTATGCATGGAATACATGAAACTCAATTACTTGGTATAAATAGACGATAAAAAACTGTTGCTTTTGGTCATGTAATTGGATAAACAACAACTAACTTGTTTCCCAGTTCAATAGCTCCTTTAACATGGGCCGTAACTTAGCAAGCTAGATCAATTGACGCATTATTTCTTGTTTTTCAAAATTCACTAGAACAACTCTAAATTATAATACATTGATATTTTCACTTCTCCTTCTCCTTCTCCTTCTCTCCTAATTCACAATTTAATTTTCTTTTTCCAATTTTTATTCCCTATCTTTCAAAATTAAAATTATTATTATAGAATACTACAATATCTTCAAAACAACATATTTCACTTAGGAAATATTAATTTAGCATTTCCTACTGTAAAACAAATATTTTTACCTAGTTAAATGTCATGTCTATATTTAAAACAAAAACATACTCAATTTATTCCCATTACGACAACTTTTTGGGCCTTCAAAAACAATTGCAAAAACTACAAATCTAACTGGTTAGAGTGACCACTCTCCTGCTAACGTAGCGATGAACTGAACTAATGAAGACAAACTAACGAACGAATGCCCTTTTGGAACCCGACCAGCAGTTAAACAGGCGGTTAACGGGGCTCTTAAACATACACCCACCTAAATTTACTAAATTTATTCCTCTGGTTGCGGCTGGAAAGGAAAAGACTGTTCTTGCCTTTTTTAATTATAACGGATTCGGGCAGCGTTTAAATTAAAAACTCAGGATCGATTTTGCTTTCCAGTCGCATCTAAGGCCAAGCCAGTAAATTCAATTCACAAGCTCTCCGTTTTAACAGCGTTCCTGGAGGCATCTTGATACTCTCGATCGCCTCCGGTATATTCATACGGCGCAAATTTGTTTATTGGATTCACAATAAAACTAGTTTCCTTTTTTTCTTGTGTGTCCCGTCCCGTCTTCCGCAATTTGACTCAAGCTTGTTGCAATCCAAGCAGTAAAAATGCAGCAGCATCAAAACTCGCAGCCTGGACAGCGGCGAGATAACTTCAAAGGGTTTAATAAGAACCAGAAAAAATATCTCCCCAAGGCCACGGCTTTGTCGAATTCCGACAAGGCAAAGCCGGATCCTGGCGGCGGCGGGCAGAATTATGATGAACACGGGAACCGATTGTTAACGAGCTCTTTAAGGCAAAACAGTGATAGAAAACCTGTGAATTATAAGAACGGGGGAGATGGTAAGGCAAGTTCAGGAAATAACTGTAAACAGGTGTTTCGGGGCAGCAGCGGCAATGGGGAAAAAATGTCCAGCGATAAGGGCAGGTTTGTGAATTATTTGCCTCAAGATGATGCCGTTGCAGCGGGTTTAGGGGCTGAAGATGGGGGTTTGGATCCAGAAGAGACCCAGGGAGTAGCCGATCTTTTGAACCAGGAGCTCCGCGCTTTGTTGCGGATGAAGCCGCGGGAATTCTGGAGAACAGGTGAGGCAATGAGCTTTTTTGCCTTTTTATCTCAAGCAATTGATCTCTTATCAACAAACGGTGTTTGTAGGTTGTAATTGGATGTCTCAGGACAGTAGCACAGATGGATTTAGGTTTTGATAAGTGGATGCTTTCGAAGCAGGTCTACCTTACCTTACTCAGAGTTGCATGTGAAACATTCAGGACTTGTGTCCTGGATTCGATGCAGTCATCTCTGCTTGCATCTTCGATTCGAAGTTCTCAATGTCTTGTTTAATCTGTTCTTCTGCATAATCTCATAATTTTGTGTTATTTTACTTTACAAGGCGACACATATAATGCTTTATCTGTGATAAAAGCTTTGTTCTCATTTTCGGCCTAATCATTGTCGAGGGGGTCCAGGTTTGTAACTTTTTTATTCTGAACACAATTTCTGTCTGCATGGTGAAACACGGGCAGCTGGATATTTCTTTTAGAGTTTCGAGTGCCCCTGCTTAACAATTATCATCTAACAGAAATTGGTAACAAGCAGACATTTCCTTGCTGAAAGTTGGCTTAGAACATATTCTGCCAAAATCAATGTAGCATAGACATGCGATACAGTCATGTTGGAGTGACGTAGGATGCCAGTGCCTTATCAATACATATAGTAAAATTCTTGAGCTATCCTTGTCAGTATGCCTTCTGCACTCTCCTCCATCTCTTGAGCGACAATGAACATATTCTTTTTGTTCTTGAATTTCCCATGGCTCTTGTTGTCTTGTCCCTTGTCCACAAACAAGAGTTTCTCATATGTCAATTTGACATCTAGCTACACCTTAACCTTAAATTAGATTATTATTATTATATGAAGCCCTAATCAATAATTTGGTCTGAGTTAGGCATAATTATGTTTGTTTTAATAGATCTAAGGTCTATTATAGGTTATTAATGCCATATTATCTCTTGGCAGTTGAAGCTCTTGACTATTTTCTCATATGGAAAGCCGCCAGCCAAGGAAAAGTAAAGGGAATTCCACTCCTCGAGTCGGACTAGGGCAACTAATCAACGGTTGTTTTGCCCAGGAATCCTTCCTTACCATTAAGAAAGAAGGAGAGTACTTTAGCAACATTTTGTATTGCGCAGACATTGTTTGTAGTTGTGTGATTTTAGCGTCCTACATTCAATGGGCCAAGACAATGAGTGACAAGCAAATCCTAGATAGCTCTTAGAGTGGTTAAAGAGTTTGTCTTGGGCTTGGATTCAACTCCATAAGATCTTAAAAAATTTGGGTATTCTTTTCACCTTCTAGGTATACTTGAAGGAGCTATGGAAACTGTAATTCAACAGCTTGGGCTATAAGTGATGGATCACTAAGACAACGCCTTTGGCTGCTAGGTATAAAAATAGAAGATCATCCATCTTGTTAGCAACCACTCATGTTTATTATTCATCCTGTTGTATGCCGTTGGATGTGGGCTACTATCATATGGAGAAGATCCTCATATCCTTCTTGTGGGCCAACTTTTAAGGGAAAAGGCCTTGCACATAGTTGCTTATAGTAACTTACAACTGCCCTTTGGCTAATCTATCACTTTATAAGGGGTGTGTCTATGCTGTCAAAACCACCCAAATCTTGCACTTGGCCTCATTGGCACCCATTGGGGAGGTTTTGAACCTAGGTCTCCAGGTTAACACAAGCACGATCACCTTGCTGTTTGCTGCTAGACCACACCCGTGGGTGCCTTTCATATAGTTAATTGAGGCCCACATGTAGATTTTTGAGGAACTTTGAGGACTGCCCAACAGACCTGTCTAATTACCTCGTGTTGGGCAGCGGGCTCTAAGTTTGGTTATGCAAATCTGTCCTTTGCTGCATTTTAGGACAGCAAACAGGTCTGTATACTTCTGCCAAGAATTCTGCTCCCAACTGATGGTTATATGCTCTTTTAAGGTTCCTTTGCAAGTAGTTTTACTCAAGGCTGTTGGGAGCGGGGAGCGGGAGCGGGAAGCACAGATTTTCAAAAATCTCCGGGAGCAGGAGCGTTTCGGGAGCGTTTTTTATATAATACATAAAAAATATATATTTTGATGCATATATATATATATAAAACATGCAGAATGTTGAATCAATTGCAAAAAACATGAAAACATAGATATAAGATCATTTAACTAATTGATTAGTGATGAATCGATGATCATTAAAGCATCAACCATTTAGTACATACTACATACTACACATATAACATCAATCATAAACATATGTGGGACTCGTCACTCAACATTAAGGCATCATAAGTTATAACATCAATCATAAAAGCATCATAACATCAATCATTAAAGCATCACAACATCAATCATTAACTTCAAAGGTAAATTGTCATATGATGTTCTTAAGTTCATAAGTTCATAAGTTCATTGTTTATAGAATAAGCCATAATAAAGAGTCAAGAGTTAAGAGTCAAGACTCAAGACAAAGTACTAAGTTTTAGAGACTACTTCTAAACATGAAACAAAAAAAGAGATCTAGCAAGTACTAAGTACTATGCTCTAAGTTTTCCTCTTGCCACGAGAAACTTCTAGTTTCTTCTCCCGTGAT
>SNQJ01S0011614.1:106016-160660 GCA_010110895.2 Picea sitchensis
GACCAATCCGCAAAAGGGGATTTGGTCCTTATACAATTACCGACATGATTAATCCACAATGGGGATTAATCCAATAACAATAATAATAATAATGACATGATTAATCCGCAATGGGGATTTAATCCAATAATAATAAGAATGTTACATTATTTCAACAATTAAAAGCATTTTCTTTTGGAGAAAAGACAATAAGGCAACTTTCTCAATGTTGAAGGCTTTTGCTTTTGGAGAAAATACAAGTCAACTTTCTTAAGTGGGATGCTTTTGCTTTTGGAGAAAAGACAAGTCAACATGGAAAATATTCCCCTCAAGGAAACCATGTGCATGATGTCATGTGGGGCACACTTTTTCATGAGCTAAGGATAGGACGAGCATCAATCTAGAAAGCAGTGGAACCACTCCAATGAATGCGCCTCTTCCTCTAGTCAACAAGTCGACAAGTCTCCAACGTGTGCCAAATGGCTCTCTCTCTCCACCAAAGCAAAGCCTTCGACAACCAATCATCGTTTAGGGTACACATCTCTAGGCCAAATCTCAACACTATAAAGCATCATACGAATTAATTCGGGTCCATGGTTGCATAACCCTTGCTTTTTTGGCCTAATTTTAGGGTTTCTTTGCATTTGCTGAAAATTGAAACCAACCCACAATGCTACAAGGGGAACCCATGTCACTTGCTATTTTTGGAAAAGAAAAAAGCACAAAATTGCACATCCTATGATTGCCATTACACTTGACATTCATGTTTTCAGCCATATTGGGCACCAAAAATGGCATGGCCATCTTGGAAAAGCAAAAAACATAAAAAGCACATCTCCTCCGACCATCACCAAAATTAAACCAAATGCACATCTCTCTAATGGATAGTGGAATTTTTGATCAGAGGTAAAAAAATTGAATTTTCAAAATATAGAAACTTTTTGAGATTGTGAATCTCAAAACTCCAAAAGTGCCCATTTAAAGAACTCTCCATTAGGTTCGTAAAGCTACAATTCGCTATCGTAAATGACAAGTATTTTAAAATAGAAACCCGCTAAAAATAGCAAATCAAGACATCAAGATTGCTCCTTTAACCATCCTCATTCTCCCATGCATACTTCGCTAACTAGACGAGAAAATGTGAAAGTGATGTAATTGGGTCCCCAAAACTGCAATTTCTAGTCAAACATGGTAAATTTCTAAAAATAGACTTGCATGTCAATCATATGCATAGGAGGAAAACCTAAAAAGGATAGCACTACACTTGATGCACCCTTTGAAAAATCTCACCAATAAATCTAACCCCCAAACTCATACACAACTTTGGAATAAAGAGCTAGTTGGAATAATGGTCCAGGACAATGAATCTATGAATCTTTGATGTTGAATTGATCAAGGTGGACTTTGGACAAATCCATCCTAATCCTGAATGTACTAATGAACGTGCTAGAACTTAACACTTGGGTTGTCAACAAAACCAAAGAAAGTAGTGTTCACTTGATTTTAATTCATAGAGGGTTGGCTTTTGGTCACTGCCTAACCCATTTAGGTTTTCCTTTCCTTGTTTGTGCCTTATCTTGTTTAATAAGAAGGATGCCATAACAAACTTTACTTTGACCGACAAAGTGGTTGTGATTGCCAACTTGTCCTTGCAAATTCAAACTTAGATTAGAATGTTGTGATGATTCTCTACCACCTTCGTTAGCTCCTAGGATTTGAGGGGGGGCACCTTATGGTATGAGTAAATTGTTGTGCGAATCCTTTCCAATCTGTGTGTAGGAGTCTCATCAAGAGTTAGGGCAACCAATTCAACATTGGGCAGGTTTGGCATGTAGAGAGGGAAGGCATCCAAGTCGTCAAAATCACCAGGGGATCGCACCTGGACTGGGCCGCACCAACCCTTAACATGGCTGAATTTTTTGGGTGTCTCCTATCGACTAAATGTTGAAATATTGTAACTTCGAAGAATATTCTACCCGAGAGAGAGTTTAATAATAATATTATATTATATTTAATTAGGCCCTATTGTGCCTTAGTAAAAGTCGGCCCTATTGTGCCTTGACAGTTAATTATAAATTAAGAGGGTAAAGTGACAGGTTGACCCAGACCTAATTATAAGCTGGCCAGACCACTATTTATAAGAGAGGCCAGTCCCTCATTTGGACAGACACTCACCAACCAGCTCTGCAACTATGAAAAAGTGCACAAGTCTTGGAGGAGTAGCTGCTGCAATTATGGGTGACATCAAGGAGGGATCTTGGTCTATGTCTTGGTATTTCTTGGTTAAGTGGTGTGCTACTCTTCCTAGTGAAGGAGTAGAGGAGGATCTTCTGTTAGGTCTTTGGTCTATCTATATTGAGGAAGTTTTTGTTGGGTTTTCTCCCCCATGAGGGTCTCCTAGGATAATCTGTGTGTCTCTATTGTTTCTGTGATTGCCTCTCTTTCAGTGATCTTATTTATATAACTAATGTGCTAAATGATTGTAATAATAAAGAAGCGTAATTGCTAGCTGTATACAGTATAAGTAAAACTTCAACATGGTATCAGAGCTGGCCTGAAAGAGACCAACTCACAGTTTATGAGAAGTGGCTAGCTTCAGCGCACCCTCTCCAAGATTCAGTTTTAGTATTGGAGTTGCTACAAAATTAGGGTTTCTTGTAATGTTCCTGACTTGACTAGTCTAGGAAACTCTGCTAATGTGTGTGTAGGATTAGTTGTTTACAACATATAAATGAGCATTCAAATAATAATGGCGACAAAAGACTGCAAAGCTTATATTATGAAATCTCCATGGAGTACAATGTTGAATGCGACTGACAATAAAATGAATCACTCGGATAGATCAATGACAAAAGGATCTTAGCCGGAATACGAAAGCAAACTAAATGATAATACTCGATAATAGATGAGCACTGCGGAAAGTTTGCCCTGGTGGCTATACTTATCGGAATGGCCTGGAAACTGTCCCAAATGGTGCGCCCTGCTCTAGCTCTCAGTCCTGGTGACTGACCGGCCCCTCTACTGTTGGGTTTGGACCCCGAATGGATCCCCCTGGGGGAATGCGCCCCTCTCTCATTGGAAAACTGCGCCCTAGTGATTCCATCGTCGGAATCGACTAAGATGTATCTCAAAATGATCGCCTTGGCCTACTGGGAAATGGGTCGGAAGGGTTTCCTTGGATCTGATCTGATGATTGCTCAGGAACCCTGAATGTGTCCGCCAAAAGTGCCGCACTCCCAAGTCTGGAAAATGCGCCTCAGATGATTCCTCTGTCGGAATTTGACGAGGAACCAGGTGAAAGATGCGCCTTACCTTCCTCTCAACTGGGTCAGAGGGGAATCTCTGAACTCTCCCTGGATGGGACAAGTCGATCCACTGAACCTCCTTAGAAGCTGCGCCCTCACCCTGGATAACTGCGCCCTTGCTGCTGGACCTTGTGTAACTGTTGCTGAAGAATGATGGAAGATCTGTGTGATCTTTTCGGTGACTAGGGTGTGTCTCTCAACACCGAAATCAACCAACTGGTGTCTTCCTCCTGGAATCCACTGAACTATCTCTCCTGAGATGTGCCTCTATCCTCAATGACAAGTCATAATTTGCATAATGATGAATTAGGTCACTGACCCTTCTCTTATAGCTTTTCTAAACCCTAATTCACTGTTGAAACCCTAATTCGCCGTTGACTTCCAAATTTAGCTCGTCTGTTCTATTTTTAGCTCATAATGGCTTAAAAGCGCTTTTAACCACTTTTAGCTGAATGTCACTTTCCGAACATAACACCTTTGACTGGAGTGACCTCTAGTAACCCTGTTTACCCCTTTTCTGGCCCTGGCTATAGTCTAACGGGGCGGTTTAGACCATTAAGCCTCCTCTTTGGAGCTCCTATTTGGAAAGGGACATTACAGTCCTCCCTTCGCGAAATTGGTTGTCCTCAAGCAATACCAATCCAGGGTGTTGCAACACCTACTCATTCTCCCAAGTAGCGTCCTGTACTGGAAGCCCTCTCCATCTGATCAAACACTCTCTGATGACCCTGCTCAGTTTCCGCTCTCGGAACTCCAAAACCTCCTCTGGAACCAACTCCAATTGTCCCTCCTCATCCAATGGGGGAAGCTCCTCTGATGTGCTAATGAATTGTCCCACTGCGTTTTTGAGGCAAGATACGTTGAACACGTTATGAATCTTGCTCCCCTCTATAGGCTCTAGCTCATAAGCAACCTCGCCTACTTGGCGCATGATCCTGTAAGGGCCATAAAATTTGGGCTTGAGCTTCTCGGCCCCACTCTTCTTCAGAGATGACTGTCTGTAAGGTTGGAGTCTTAAGAAAACCAAATCCCCAACCTCAAAGGTGCGCTCTATCCTGTGCCTGTCCACACTCATCTTTTGTCGGTTCTGTGCCGTCTGCAAGTTCTCTTTCAACAACTTGAGAATCTCCTGACTCTCTACTATCCAATCCTTGGCCTTGGGAGCTCTGCTCTCCCCGAAAACCAAGTCTACCAAAGTGGGAGCATCATATTCCTACAATGCTCGGAAGGGTGTCATACCAATGGACATGTGGAAAGTGGTGTTGTAGCAATGCTCTCCTAAATGTAGCCCCTTGACCCATGTTCTCTGCTGTCCACCTACATAGTTCTTCAAATATCCTTCAACCCACTTGTTGAAAATCTCGGTCTGCCCATCTGTCTGAGGGTGATAGCTGGTGCTAGGTGTAAGCTCTGTCCCCACCAACCTAAACAACTCTCTCCAGAATGTCCCCATGAACCGACTGTCCCTGTCACTAACGATGTTCCTCGGTAACCCGTGAAGTCTGAAGACCTTCGTGAAGAATAGCTCGGCTACCTAAACTGCGCGGTACTCTGATGGTATGGCATAGAAGTGAGCAAACTTGGTCAATCTGTCAACCACTACATAGATACAGTCCTTACCCTGGACCTTGGGTAGGCCTGTGATGAAGTCCATCGATATACTCTCCCATTTCTGCTCTGGAATGGGGAGTGGCTGAAGTAGCCCTGCTGGAAGAGCATGCTCTGACTTGTTCTATTGGCAAGTCACACACTCACCTATGTGTCTCATAATGTCCTGTTTGAGGCCCTTCCATGAGAACCTCTCCCTGATTTGTTTGTAGGTTTTAAAAAACCTCTGATGGCCTGCTAGTGGTGAATCATGAACTGCTGTGAGGATCTTCTTCTTGAGTCCCGAAACTGGCACCAAGTAGACTCTGTCCTTGTAGAATATGACATCGTCAATGACCCTATACCTGTCATCCTGTATTTGCCCATCCATAACCTCACAAGTGAACTTGTTCTTGGAATATTCCACTAACAAGTGGGATTTCCAATCTGTTGAAATCTCCATCAAAGAACATGCCGCAGGTCTCCTCGATAGTGCATCGGCCACAATGTTCTTCTTCCCCTTGACATCTCTATGTCGAAGTCGAATGCCTGTACCTTCGTCACCCATTTCTGCTGGCGCTCACTGAGGTCCTTCTGCTCAAGGAAATACTTCAAGCTGTTGTGATCTGTCTTGACCATGAATTTGCTGCCCACCAAATATTGTCTAAATTTGGTCAAGGCATGCATGATTGCCAACATTTCCTTGTCATAAATGGAGTACAACCTCTCGGGCTGACTGAGCTTCCTGCTCTCGAATACAATGGGGTGTCCTCCCTGCATCAAAACTGCCCCGATACCCTTGCCGGATGCGTCACACTCTAGTACAAATGGTAAGGTGAAGTCTGGTAATGCCAACACTGGACAAGTGTCCATGACTTCCTTCATGTGATCAAAGACTTTCTGTGACTCGGTCCAGATAAAAGCCTCATGCTTGGTAAGATCCGTCAGTGGTGCTCCAAGCTGAGAAAATCCCCGGACAAACCGCCTGTAATAGCTGCACAGCCCGAAGAAACTCCTCAACTCTCTCACGTTCCTGGGCGTTGGCCAATCCAGAATGGCCTTGATCTTCTCCTGGTGCACCTGTACCCCCTGTGCACTGATGATGTGGCCCAAGTAAAGTAGCTCTGTCATACCGAACTCACACTTGGACTCTTTGGCATATAATGACTGTGCCTCCATGATGCTCAATACCTCATCCAGGTGCCTCATATGGTCTTGCCATGTCTTGCTGTAGACCAAGATGTTGTCGAAGAAAACGAAGACTGATTTCCTCAATTGATCCCTGAATATGTGGTTCATGCAAGACTGGAATGTAGCGGGTGCATTGGTTAGCCCAAATGGCATAACCAGGAACTCAAAATGTCCAAAGTGACATTGAAATGCCGTCTTCTCTATGTCCTGCTCTTGGATGTTGATCTGATGATACCCAGAGCGTAGATCAATCTTTGAGAAGAAAATTGCCCCATGCAGTTCATCCATCAACTCGTCAATGCACGAGATAGGATACCGGTTCTTGATGGTTTTCTTGTTCAAGGCCCGGTAATCAATGCATATCCTCATGGTGCCATCCTTCTTCAGAACTAAGACAACTGAAGAGGCGAATGGGTTGCTGCTCGGTCTGATGTGTCCCATCGCTAGCAATTCCTTGATTGCCTTCTCTATCTCATCCTTGAACCTCCTAGGATGACGATAGGGGGGTGTGATCATAGGTTTGGCCCCCTCCAACTCAATGGTGTGCTCAAACCCCCTGTCAGGTGGTCTCCCTGGTGGAATCGACCCAAAAACCTGCTGATGTCGTCCCAACAAATTCTTGATCTCTGTATGATACTGTTGTCGACCCTCTGAATCCTTCCATGTAGTGATCAAGCACTCTGTGACATATGCTACCTCCCCATGTCTGAATATCCTCTCCATCCTCTTGGCTGAAACTGTCCTGGGTGCTCCTGTCGACATACCTCTCAGAACAACCTTCTTCCCGTCACGGTCTCTGAACCCCATCTCCAAGATTTGGTAATTGGTGGTGATTTTTCCCAAGGTAATCATCCACTGGACTCCCAACACCACATTTGTGTCAGATAGGTCAACCACATAAAATGTGTCTCTCACTGTGTAGTTGCCTAACTTTATCTCCAAGTCTGGAACTCTGTCTAGACACTCCACTGTGTGGCCATCTGCTACAGCAACATCAAACCCCTCAAACTCCTCTATCTGAAGTGCCCGTCTCGATACCAGTGAATCATCAATGAAGTTGTGGGTGGCCCCACTATCTATCAGGGCGATTGCCCGTTGCCCCTGAATAATCCCTTTGATCCGGAGGGTATCATACCTGGGAACACCATAAAGGGTCGCTATGACTCCTCCCTTTGCTGGTTTTCGTCTGTTAGCTTGCTCAGGCGGCTGTGGAACTATCGGAGGGTGGGCTCCTGCCGATGTCGGTGGTTTACGGGGGGTTGCTCCTCTGCCCGTGCTGAATCCTCCTCTGAGCTAGTGGATCCACTGTCCTACTCCTCCTCTGAGCTAGTGGATCCACTGTCCTGCTGCTCCTCCTCACTGTCGACACTGTCCCACCTCAATATAATGAATCTCTCCCTGGCCCATGCACCTGTGGCCTGGGACCCAATGGTCTTTGCAGTTGAAGCAAAGCTTCTTCCTCATAAGCTCTTGCCTCGTCTCATCATCCAGCTTCTCTTTGCCCTTCCATTCTCTCTGGAATGGCTTCCTGTCTCAATCCTTCTGGGGTACGAAGGGTTTGGAAAAGGGTTTAGTCTTTGGCGCCAAGTCTGCCAAATCTCGAGTGTGTAGGATGGCATCCTGCAAGGTATGAGGCCTGTATGCCTTCACCCATACTCTCAAGGGTTCTGTGAGCCCTTCTGTGAATAAGATGATCAGTCGGGGCTCAGATATATCTGTCGTTGCCACGACTACCCGCTGAAACTCTGAGATGAATGCCTTTGCTGTGCCAGTTTGTCTCAACTGGGATAGATCTCTGAAATGGATCTTTGGATCCCTCCTGTCAAATCTGTCCATGAGTCTCTCTGTGAACTCCCTGTAGGAGGTGATACGACTGTGATCCAATGTCACCAATCCATGATACCATCACTCGTGTGCCTCACCCTTCAAGTGTAAGGTCGCGAAACTGATGGCCTCTATCTCGATCATCTGGTTGAGCTTGTAGTATGTGTCTAGCTTCTGTACCCAAGCTCTGGCGGTGCATTTGGACGATCCATCGAAAGAAGGTATGGTGAGTTTACCAACTTTTCGGATGAAATCAATGTTATGCCCTTGTTGCTGCGACCCTCCTCTCTGTGGCTCTCTGGGGCGGTTCCTGAGTCTGAGTCCACAATACTTGACTAGGGTCATGTCCCGATGGAAGTCACGACCCAATGCTGCATACTCCCTCCAATACTCTGCAATGTCCTCTGCATGAGTGGGCGGCCTCTGTGCTATCGACAACTGTGCTGCTACCGACAACTGTGCTGCTACGAGGGGTGCCCTCTGGAAACTGAGAAACAAGGGTTTGGGAATCCTACTCGCAGAGGTGTATGTGCGAGTGGGTGACTGGGATCTACTACCTGCCCCTGAGTTCCCCTGTGCTGCATGTGGGGCTTGTGTGCCCTGGGTGCCCACTATAGCCAATCTATCAACCACCTGTGCCAAGGACTGAGACATGGTCTGCTAACTAACATATCATTGATAACCTGCATGAAGGCTCCCTCTGGTTCCATGGGGGCCTTGCCACTGCCCTTTGGTCGCTCATATCTGTCTCCTAGCATCCTCTCCGCCTCGCGCTCAGCGTTATGCTCTGCCCTTCTCTCTGCTTCTTTGTGTGTCTCTTCCTCTTCCTCTGAGCTAGGAGGAGAAGGAGGAAAATCAGGCCTATGCCTTCTTTCTTTATGCTTGTTGTAAGTGACATATTCGTCACCTACGTGCTCACGATCATCTGGGTCTTTTGCTGCACTCATCGTCTTTAGTCACAGGCTGGCAGGACTAAAGCTCTGATACCACTGTAATGTTCTTGACTTGGCTAGTCTAGGAAACTCTGCTAATGTGTGTGTAGGATTAATTGTTTACAACATATAAATGAGCATTCAAATAATAATGGCGACAAAAGATTGCAAAGCTTATATTATGAAATCTCCATGGAGTACAATGCCGAATGCGACTGACAATAAAATGAATCACCCGGCTAGATCAATGACAAAAGGATCTTAGCCGGAATACAAAAGAAAACCAAACGATAATACCCGATAATAGATGAGCACTGTGGGATCAAAGGATGAGCTGGAAACATGACATTCTCTTCAACGGGAGAATGGAATGCTATAGGAGAAGCTAGACAATACCGGGTGTTTGCTTGAGACTCGGAGTAACAGAGTTGAAAAATAGAATACACTAAAAAAAACACAAAAAAGCTTTGATATAAATGGTGAACCAACCTTACTCCAAGTGGTACAGTGAAAGAGATTGATCTCTTAAGGGATATGAAGTGCACTATTATTACATATTCTGGTGGAGGATGAGGCCATTTATGTCCCGAATCTGATGTAGAGATGGAGGCGCTTTCTCCCTTTAGGGTCATTTATGGACATTAAAATGAAAAGTGGTCAACCATGCATTATCATTGCATGCCTTCTACAATAAGGGATCGACCTAGAACATAAATACTAAAAATAGTGATATAGTGCCAATCTAAAAGCTGAATAGATCCAAAACTTGAAGATAGTAATAGATCTACAAATTTATAAAAAAATTCAGTTTCTTTTTCTTAAAATTTTTGAACAACTCACATACCAATCAATCGTTGATCAATGTGACGGAGTTTTCCAAGAGCTGTCAATGCTGGAACCGTTTTCCAAGAGCTGTCAATGCTGGAACCTCCTCTTCACAAAACTCACATCACCGTGCTTTGATACCACAATGATGGCAGAAGTGTCCTCGGACACACAAATTTTATTGATTAAGGAAAATAAATTACATGATTAATGCAAGTGCTTACAATCTCAACATTACTCTCTCATGAGAAAATGAGAGCTTAAATAAGCTCATCATACTAATTCTAAACTAATTTTTGTTATGGACATCTTATCAGATAATCATGTGAGTATGACAAGTGTCCATGTACATTAAATAAAGATTCTAACAATTTCTTTTTTTGTTGCTTCTAAAAAACGATTCTTTTCTAGACTTATTATCTATTCTACCAAAATTCATTCTAGAAAGGTGTATAATAAAATAATATTATACTAAGTACTTTAGGATCATAATATCTAACAATTTTGGAGGACTATTAACCTTTTCATGTGCATTCCAAAGCATGTAGTATATAACCCATGGTTTTGTGGTCTTGTGAAAACATCTTTACACTGGTGCATATACCACATCTTGCGGCCAATCTACTGAAATATACCACAATAGTAGGGGTGTTTCTTCATATCTGTACCCTTTCATTTAGAATATGATAAATTACATGATTTCGTTTGTTTTTTTCCTTTGTAAGAAAAACGGTTCTTTGAACTTTGCACAAATGCATTATCATGACTCTTGGGTTTGAACCGTGGCCTTGGAATGGGTACCTATATTGATTCTTTATTCTTATATACCAGGTGTACCTATATTGATTCTTTATTCTTATATACCAGGTGTACTGGCCTATTAGCTTGGAATGATGTATTCTCTTAAATGAGCCATTGTTGGACAACACCAAGCTTAAATGACTGAATCCCTAGTACAAAATGATCATATTCATCTATGGTCTTAAATAATCAAATTCAACTAGGTCTTAAATCTTTAAAGATTGTCGGAGAATGTTGATTGCATTCAATTTCTTTATTAGTTGGAAATGGGGGTCTCATTATCTAGTGATATGGAGGGGTAGCTGGCTGATAGAATTCTAGTGGAAAGTTCTTATGACAAAACACTGATCCCATATGGTGTCAAAAGAAAGTAAGATCATTTGATGATTTTAGAACACCTTGTGTCATTGGTGTATGTGGTAGATTTTGTAGTGAACCTGACAAGTTGAACAAACAAGAATTAAGGACTGATTGCCACATTTTGAAGCCAATGTTGGTTGCACTGGATTGTAGGTTGGCTGCCAGCAGAATATGCAGGCATTTATAGTCTGCCAGTTACAAGTAGTAGGGAAAGTTGGTTGTCATCATCGATCGCTTAAGAAAAGCATGCCAATTGCCTTACTTTGGATGCCAGTTGCCAACTTGTTCTGAGCGTTATAGAAGATGAACAAAGAAGCTGAAGGGTCCATGTGGTTAACACCTAAGATGGGACTTTAATTAATAATTGTTCAAACTTCAAAGTGCATAGATGACTGCAAATGTTCGCAAGTGTTGGGCAAGTGGATGATTATTTGGCAACCAAGTTGTAATTTACTTGTTTTTAGACTTTAAAGAATGAATTTGCTCAATGTCATTTGTGATCCATTTTAGTAAATGTACAAGTGGCACCTCGATCTGCTTCCAAGGGAAGATGATTGGCATACTCATTTGTCTGTAATTTAATGTTATTTGCCCACTCTGTCTTGGCTCTTCTATCTATCATGATGCATATTTGTCTCTATTTCTTTGTTTGCTACTTGAGAGTCCATGATAAAAAATAGCATTGAGTATAGTCTGGCAGATTTCTGTTATCAATAGCAGAATCATATACTCGAAGTGTAGAACATGTGCACTGTGAGTTCACAAATTGGTTATAACGTATTTGAGGTCCAAGATTTTATCTTAATGAAGTTGATGATTTGATAAGGAGTAATGATGCAAGAGCTGAGACTGCAAATGGCTTTGCCCATAGTTCTTCTGGGAGCCACATAAAAGTAACACGAAAACTTAATTTACTCTTGTGACCCTTGAGGAATTATTGACGGTGCTATGGCAGTGGACTCTAATGTCCTGGGCAGGATGTCATATGCACCTCAATTCATTGAATGACAAATGAATTTATCACTATATCACGGGAAAGGCTTGTCACAGCAGTGCATCAAAACTAGATCAAGTTAGGACGTTATATTGAAATGCAAAGCAGGTGAATACTATCAGTGATAGTTTACTCAAAACTAAATCTAGCTCCATATATAAAAAACTGTTGCATGTATATGAATGGTCCATATTATCATCTGTTGTGTGGACAAGTGGTGCAATATATCAGTGGTCTTGTCTTTGAATCACTCCATAATTTACTGGCCTTTGGAATTCTTGAACCAATAGAACCCAGCTTATTCATACTCGAGCATGCAAAGCTCGTGCCACACCATTCTCAGAAGAAATAAATTGCAGATCTTACAGAACAGCAACGAGAATCACATTGGTATTGTTGACCCAGAAGAGCGAGGCCCATTCATACTTGAAGCAGCACGCAACACCCATTCTGCAGCATTTTCAGAAAACAGTTAAAAGTTCATACTTACTAGGGATAAAAATGTCTAGGAAAGGTGCATTATTAAGTCAATTGACAGTGATCCAGTTCCATCACATTAGGGATGATGTCAAGCAAATAGCTGAATCTGAAATACAATACAGACAAGAAGTGGCATTGTAGTAAATTTGTTTCTTCCTACGCTTAGTTATTCAACACAACAATGTTCAACTGACAGTGATCCCATTCCATCACATTAGGGATGATATCAAGCAAATAGCTGAATCTGAAATACAATACAGACAAGAAGTGGCAATGTAGTAAATTTGTTTCCGCCTATGCTTAGTTATTCAACATAACAACGTTTTCTTACAACTGTGCCATGAAAGCACATTCCCCCTGTTGCTATCATGTTGGGACAATTCTGAGCTATTAGCTGAAACTGAAACAAGATATGAAAAAGGTGGAAATGTGGGAAGTACTTTCTGTCTTTGCTGACATAGTGGAAACCACATCATTGACCAGACTGTAAATATGTTGAATGTTTGCTTTTGCAAAATTTTTACACAGTACACTAATAAAGTAATACTCCAGAAATTCATTCCAGTTGCCTAAATTCAACGGCTTACAATTTTCTGTGGAATAACCATGATAGCAAAAGCTGTCTCGCTCATTGTACTTATTTATCATTTAATGGATCTGACATCTTGTGACTCTAACTATGGGGTGTGAACTTGTCCCTTTTGTGAGATAGTGCTTATGACAAACAACTAGTCTAGAGTCTTACCTAAGAATTCTCTCTTTGATAATCCAACTTTTAGCACATTAACCACTACGCCAGCCTTTCAGATCAGGGCTCTTGTTGATTCTAAATTGGGTGTATTAAGCATATTGACTAGTATCAATCCTAGTTTATTTTTTTCTCTGTCTCTTATGATGAGAAGGATGCCCGACAAGATGCTTTATTTCTAGTCTTTAGGTCTATCTCAATAACATTAGTGTTCTGTTCTTCAGTTGCCGCAGATGATTCTTTGTGTGAATTCTTGGATAGCTATCTTCAGTTCAGGAAAAGATGGTATGATTTACCTCATCTTAACCGAAATGGGTCAATGGCTGGTGTGGTAGTTGGTGATCAGGAGCTAAGCCAACGTGTCTTCATGGTTCTGTATCGCATGTAAGATTCCCATCTCTATTCCCTTTGATTTTCTTGTTAGTAATTTTTAACTGTAGCGTGGATCTTTTGTTCTTATAAATAATTGGAATTTGTTGTAGGTCATCAAATCAAGATCTTGGAGCTTGTGCAAGTGAAAGCTTTAGCTCAAAGGAGCACACTGGTAGTACTTTTGTTATTATGCTGCAAACTATGCTATAGATGCATATGATATATACTATGAGGCCATCTGACTCATCATTAAGTGTCTGTCATGTCACTGCAAACAATTATGTATGACCGTGTTTTGGATTGTTCTCTCACATTCTGTTTTGTCAAAAATTTAACAGATCTCTTGCTGGGGAAAAGGTTGTTGGACTTACCCAAATTGATGGATGTTTGTGCTATTTATGGGCATGATAATGCAAAGCTAGCCCGATCATTGGTAAAACTTTTCATCCCATCCTTGTGTGGTCATTCCCATGCTTATATTTGGAATAGATATTTATTTAGTTATTTAAGAGATCTCAACTGGCACTGTAACAGAGTCATCATGCATTCTAGATACAAGGGAAGAACAAGTCTGTTTATGTTCTATTGATCATTGAAAAAAGTATGATTGTACCCATGAATCATGACCTGTCCTTGATTGCTATTATGTAACTTCTTTTTAGCTTTTAGCCTTTTAGTTTCTAGTTTTTGTGTCGCTTTTGCACTCCCACTGCTTATAACTACTGATGTACTTTTGAGTCTCACTGACCTACTTTTTTGGTCATTTGTGGACAGTAATACCATTATCTTAACTATCTTATCTATATCATTGGCACACAGAGAGTACTAATGTATCTTCCCGTGCAAGAAATGAGACTCTTGCTTTGAGTAGATGTGGGCTTCTTTTGGCCCTCCATGCTTCCCCTAAGACCTTCTGGTGTATTGTCCTCCCTAAGAAATCTCCTCCCCCCTGTTGATTTTTCATAAGCATTAGGTTAAGCATGAAGTTCATTCCATTTTATCATTTAACCATAACCATAAATGCTACAACAACCAAGATCACAAGAAGAAGCACCATGCACAAGAACACAAAATGTATCCTGGGAAACCCTTCTCAACAAGGGAAGAAAACCCAGCCAAATCCTTTGCTATAATCTTCAAGAGAAAGACCTTTACCACCAAGAAAGACCTAGCACACAAGAGGGTGCTCAAACCCTAGAACTCTAGCGCCCAAGAGAGGTGCGCACCTTTTGCCAAAGAAATGTACTTGCTGAAATTTCCTAACTCACAAGAAGGATGTGTTTCTACAATGGAAAATTACTCTTTACTTATATTAGACTTGTCCTATCAACTGAAGTGTCTATTAGCACAACAGGGCCGACATCTCTAAGACATAATATAATTATTATTATTATTATTATAAGGTAGGGCCGACCTGTACCCTTTAGATAACAATTAGGGTTACAGGTAGGTCAAACTCTTGAACAATATATATCAAAGGATCTGATACACCCACTAGTGCTCATCCACTAGGGGCACGTCCATAGGGATGTCATAGCTTTGATTCACTGCATTACACAGAATAACCAGATCTTCACACGTTCACCTGTGCTCATCCACATGCACGTCCACTCTACAGATCTTCTTTCTCACTGCCTCACATAGGAGAATCATCTGGAGTCTTCTCGTCAACTCTGCTGCTCAGAGGAGGCTAATACATCATCTTCATTTTTGTTCTCATGACGATGCACCCAACACTTTGGGATTTCACACGTTCACCTTGTGCTCAGCCACAGGCACGTCCTAACTAAATAGATCGCCTTTCCCAATGGATAATCATCTAGAGTTCTTCTCAACTCTCTGCATGGAGGAGGTTATCTCTACGTTCCCAACTCTGTCTCAGGCAGGAACCACGTACCCTTCTTAGGGGCTTTCTCTCAGGTTTGTAAGCTGAGAGAAAGACTTCACATAGCTGCAATGATCCACACCTCACAGGTTTGTAAGCTGGAGAATGTCTCACATAGCTGCAATCATCAACACCCCCGTGGATATTGATCGCCAATCTTGTATCTACTATCTTCCAAACCACCTCCCTCTATGACCCCCGGGTTCAATCCTAAATTCTTGTTTCCTCTCCTCCTACTTCATTCCACTTATTTACCTTAGGAAATATGAAAAGAGCTATCTAGATGTAGAGCACAAGCAAAGCTACCGATGGGGATGGGTTGCTCCCTTTCCCTGTCTTTATTTGTGATTTGCATTGATGACCTTGGGGAGGACATTAGGGGGAACACACATTGATGATGGCTGACCCTTACACCACATCTTCATCACTTTGCTCTTGATGGTTGCAGAGGGATGTGGTCCTCATGGTATCTTCCCTTGAGGGTCTACGAAGGCAACTTAATGCCCTCGATAGTTTTTTGTGACCATAGACAATGGGAGGTGAACCTTAGTAAAACTCAGGTTATGATCTTTCACACCTCAAAGAGCACTCTTTCTAATTTTCACTTCTTCAAGGTCGAGGGGGGAGATGGAGATTACTACATCGTATACATACTTGGGGGTCCAATTTATTGGTCCTAGATTTAGCTTGAGGTCTGCTTCCCAAACTCGCTCAGTAAGGTGTATGCATCTCTGTCTGTACTTGAGTGCCAATGTTTCCTAATACACTTTTAGGACCCTAAAAGATTCACCTGTTTGACATTGTTATAAAATCCACTTCTTTATTTTAGGCCTGGGATCCCAATATACAACCAGTTGATTGGGTAAAGTTAGAGAGAGTCCAATCTATCACTCCCCATTGTATAATCTATTGCAGATTGACAGTTACTCAAGTTGTTATCAAATCCATGTTTGGTGACCATCACTTGTGCCTTGAGAGCATATTCATGCTTGTCTCCTTTATTCATGGGATTTGTACTTTGGGTGATTCAACAATAGGACATGAGAGGTATCCATACTTGGCCCTTCGTTCCTTAGAGGAGATTGTCTCCATGGATCTCTCATGTTAAAGATGATGATGGTTCTTAGAGGCTTCTTTGCTTCTTTTTCCCTAAACTCTTGGCCTTAAGATGGTCTTCTTATATGAGTTTTTTTTGCAACTAATGGGTGACCTCATTGCCTATTCAAACTGCATTTAGAGCCACTAGTCACATGGCCTTAGGATCCCACTCAACAAATTGGGGGTCCATTCTCATCAATAATGTGATGAGTCCGATCACCACATCCCTTGAATCTAGAGGATATGTCAATCATCACCTATTTGAGATTGAGATAAAGGAGCATTTCATTTTTAGTTGTCACTTATATTATGAGATTCAGGGGAGATTTAATTAGTTATATTGAGATTTAGGAGGGTCCCTTCCTACCTTTTTTCGCAATTTGGATAAGAGATGTTTGTCTCTCTAGCTTCGAGAGGTTCTCACTCACAGATGATAGACCTTATGAGACTTATCTAGGCCTAGTTCCACTAAATTAATCACTTGTTTGTCCAACCTATCTCTGAGATTTGGGGCGTCAACTGCCATGAATACAAAGGGCAATAGGTTGGTGAGACAATACCCACTCTCTCGTTCTATTAGGAATTGATCCTCTTTCATGAGGTTGTTGAGGCATACTTGCTCTAGTCTACTTTGATGCGAGTCTACCTCCCACTCCAGATCAAGAAACTAAGTTCCCATTACTATTTATCTTTCTTTCGCCTCATATATTAGAAAAGCTCTCGCTGTGAGCACCTAACCTCCCCCTAGGATTACCTAGCTCTCTTGGGGACATTATTTGTCTTTGCATTGGTACCTTTACAATGATTTGTGATGGTAGAGATTGCTCCTCTTGTACTTCTACTTTTGATATAGAGTATTCCCCTTTATACTCTCTATTTTGATTTTGTATTTCTTTTCGCACCTAAGAGACACAAGTGTTGATTATGCACAATAACCTATATTTTAAAGAGAAACATTTCAATAAAGATAAGAGATGAATGAATAAAAGAGTACAACATGTCTTTTATAAATACACGTCATGTTGCACATGCCTACTAGCTTACGTATAGCTTCTCTAAACATTTAATCATAATTATACTATTCTTGCCTACATAACCTACCCTATATAATGAACTTATGTTCATTACAAGTCCACCCCCTTAAAAATGCTTTGACCACAAAGCTTGATTTAGAGTGGATGCTGGGGAGGGACGATCCTTCTCTACCACAAGTGTCTTTAGTTGTTAACTTCTTTCCATTGGATTCAATATTGTTAGCATGTTGTTTGATTTTGTTCTGAGCTTTAATCTTCTAAGATTGTTCTCAGTGGTCAATTTCCATGAATACAACGAGAAATAGGTTGGCGAGACAACATCCACTCTCTCGTTCTATTAGCAATTGATCTAGTTCCAAGAGAAAATTGAGGCATACCTACTCTAGTCTACTTTGTTGTGAGTCTACCTCCCACTCTAGATCAAACAACTAAGTTCCCATTACTATTTATCTTTCTTTCGCCTAATATATTAGAAAAGCTCTTGCTGTGAGCACCTAACCCCCCCAGGATTACCTAGCTCTCTTGAGGACATTATTTGTCTTTGCATTGGTACCTTTACAATGATTTGTGATGGTAGAGATTTCTCCTCTTGTACTTCTACTTCTGATATAGAGTATTCCCCTTTATATTCTCTATTTTGATTTTATATTTCCTTTTGCACCTAAGAGACACAAGTGTTGATTATGCATGATACATTTTAGAGAGAAATATTTCAAATAAAGATAAGAGATGAATGAATAAAAGAGTACAACACGTCTTTTATAAATACACGTCTTGTTGCACGTGCCAACTAGCTTACATGTAGCTGATCTAAACATTTAATCATAATTATACTATTCTTGCCTACATAGCCTACCCTATATTGTTAAATTTACATGCAGCAGCGAGAGCCATTCTCCTGGAGGATGGCTAAGACCCTAGACGAGATCTAGGGCACCCAGTGCACTCCTGGGATATGTGGTCTGGGACCAATATTGATAAAGACCCTAGGTTAGTAACCAGATTTGGGTCTAGGGTAACCTGTGCACTCCTGGGATATGTGGTCCGGGACCAATATTGATAAAGACCCTAGGTTAGTAACTAGGGCCCCTGATTTGTAACTGTAAGGACTGCATGCCTCATAATGGTAGTCTTGGTTTGTAACTAAGCAATTAAAGACCCTAGGTTTGTAACTGTGGCCCCTCGCCTAGGCCCAGGCACCCATGCCTCGGTGGTAATGGAAGTCTTGGTTTGTAACTGGCAAATGAAGACCCTAGGTCACTCTGTGGCCCCGTTTGTAAACTGTGGTAACCATGCCTGAGGCATGGAGTCTTGGTTTGTAACTAAGCAGCTGAAGACCCTAGGTTGCACTGTGGCCCTCGGTTTGTAACTGTGGTAAATCCATGCCTCAAAGGGGAGTCTATTTGTAACTAAGCACTTAAAGACCCTAGATATAGGTTTTAGGGCCCCTCGGATCAGTCTGTGGTGCTCATGCCTAGGGGCATGGGTTGATCCCTGGTCTCCGACCTTGGTGTAGCTTCTGATGGCATGGCCTTTCTTGAAGAAGGGCACAACCACAAGAGGATAGTCCCTATGCGTGCTGATTTACAAAGTATCGTGTTTCACCATGTGATTTGAAGGAATTAGTAATGCCACCTTGTCAAGCCTTTGGTTGATTGTCTTGGACCCTCGAGGTTGTTGGTTATCCTTTGTGGGCTTTGTGTAACCCCTTACCCTTGTTATGGGTCTTGTTTATTTTGTTTGGGGTTTTGTTTTCTATTTTGAGGGCTAATTTGTTAATAATCATACGTTTAAAATGTGAAATTTAAACATGTGGGTTTGCGCTATTTTATTACCCTCCTACCCTAACCTCAACTATGTACTAGAACCCTCCCCCTCTCTTGTAACCTCACATTCTATTGTATCATTCTATTGTGTCTCTAGCCAAAACGTGGAGCCTCTTAAACTTGCTAAGGCCTCAGTCCAGCATTGTTGCAGTTTTTGTTTTGGGTGGAGCTTTCTGTTGCAAACTCAAGCAGGAAGGTTCTCGTCACGGCCCAACTCCTTTTCCCTTCCTCGTCGCTGATTATGCCAAGGTGCCGCCGACCACGCTTGAGGTGCCGTGACCTCGTAGAGGGTGCCGAGTCGGGGAAGGAACCGGGCCATCTCTGTGGAGGGTACCGCATGCCTTAAGGGGTGCTGTCCATGCTCTTGAAGGTGCCGCTCTATCCCCGGCGTGGGTGCCACGCCTCGCGGAGAAGGTAACACTGGCCGCTGTGGGTAAATTTCGAGGTGACCTCTTTGTTTGTCAGAACCTCTATCCGACTATAGCCTTGTTTAATGGAAAGAAGCATTGTTTGGGTTTTGGCTTTACTTTTACCTTGACTATGGTGGCATGAAAGTTCCTTCAAACTGATGTGGCTCATAAAGATCTCTAGCCAGATTCAACCAAACCTTTTAACGAAAGCATAAAACTCAAGACCTATCCTCTCTATGGTTGTACCTAATATCTTCGCAAGTGGTAAGGTTACTGCCATGTATGTCTCTAATGTGCTTCTGAACTATCAACAGAAGCACAATAGAGACATACCTGGCAGTAACCTTGTTTGCTATTTGAAAGAAAGAGGTCTTGTATCATCATGGATTGTTGTCATAATTCTGGGTACTCTAGGTAATATGGTTTGGTTTTAATTAAAATTTAGATTCAGCCTGCTATATCATAGCATCTCTCTCATTATTTCTGAATCAAGTAGAGGACTCTGATATACATTTGAGTTTCCAAAGTGTTGAAGGAGTTTTTTATCTTTCCAGTTTTGATCTCTTATACTGCCACTGTTTTCTATCTTATAAGGCCGCCTATGCTTCTCATCTATAAAGTAACTTGCTTTTAGAAAATTTGGGTAAAAGTGGATCATTTCTATCTTATCCTAAATCTAACATGGTATCGAAATGTAGGGTGTGTAAGAACTCAAATCTAACCTGAATTCACATAGATCCATTTTGTTTTTAGGGTTGTTTGACAGATTACATCCATGTCAAAGATAGCACTCAAGGCTGAAGACAGATCAATGGTCGTAAAAAATCCCACCGTGATGGAAATTCAGGATAATGAGCTTGTTTGCATAACATGAACTAGAAGACTTTGTAACCGGAGAGGTTGAAGAACCTACTACAGCTACAGCAAGGGCAGCTTTTAAGAGGGAACAAAACAAGGCCAGAAATATGATCCTTAATTCTGTCAAAGACAAATTGGTACCTATTATAGGTCCTTTGAATACTCCCAAAGAATGCTACGATGCCTTAGCATTCTTTAGGAGTATTCAAAGGACCTATAATAGGTACACACTCAGAAAAGAATATTGAAGAAACAGCTACATACTATGAAATGGAAAAGAATGACACAAGAGCCACTTTCTTTCAAAGATCTCCCAAGTTAGAGATCACCTGGTTGCAATAGGGGTTTCAGTGGAAGATGATGATATGGTCCAAACAACCATTGATGGACTCCCAACTATTTGGGGAGTTTTCCCTGTCTTCTAAATGGAAGAGAAACCCATCCCACCTTGCTAGACTGTGGCTGACTCGCTTGAAGAGGAAGGAAGAATGAACAACAAAAAAGACTTTCCTGTCCTACAAGAAATTACGCTTCCAGCAAAGAAAGAACAAAAGATGGAAGCAGTTTCCAAAGTCAAAAGGCAAAGGTAAGAAAACCTACGGTGTAAGCTTTCCTCAAGACTTAAATCCTCATCCGTCTAAAGTAAATTGTTACACTGCGTAAATTAGACACTCATGCAAGAGTGTAGGAGTCTCCAAATGCTAGTAGAAATTAAAGGGAAGGTTCTCAAAAGAGTGCTCTACAAGTCAAGCCCCGCTTGTAAATGAAGAAGCCAAGCCCCAAGAAGATCCTCAAAGAAGGCAAACCAGGGCCGCAACTAGAGAACAAGAATTACAGAAGAACACTACCTTGTTTCAGCCCTTTCCGGAACCATCACCAAATCACAAGAGATTTGGTTAATAGATGCTGGAGCCTCAAAAAACACACGGACCTGCCTCTGCCAAAACCCTGCAAAATCATCAAGACAGAAATTGCTGTGAGCAAAGCTGGAACTAGGCTTAATGGCGGCGCCACAATGGTGATGTGTGCTGGGTTTTGGCTCAATTTCATTTTAGTTTCACTCAGGTACTATCTTCATATTGATGAAATTCTCTATGTACCCGGTCTAAAGAAGAATTTGATTTCGCCCAAATTTAAAGGTTATGGCATACAAGAATTTTTCTAAAGGGCAGCCCTCTTATGCTTCCTAATAAAGATTTTAAATAATCGGCTATAACAATTGGGACTCGTGGTGTGGCTTGTATAAGATTTCATGTCAAGTCATTCAAGCTCTAGCACATGAGACAAATCCTTAAGTAGATTTTAAAGTTGAGCGAAATACCCTAACTTCAACGCGACTCCCGTGTTTGTAAAGATGGTGATGTATGCCAGTTGTTTCTCTGCTGAACTACTAACATTCAGAAAGGCTGTTTAATTTGGTAAGAACACAAAGAAACTCTATCCTCTTAGCAATGTAAAATCACTTTGAGTCTTAGATCTAATCTATTCAGATCTTGTGGTCCTGTATATTCAGACCTTCCATGAGTGGTTGTATTTATTACATTATATTTTATTGATGTTATTTTATCCTTAAAACCTGGATATATTTTGAAAACTAAAGATGAATCTTTTAGCAGGTTTCAAGATTTTAAAAATCTTGTTGAGAACTGTGATGTGTAGGCATATCCGTGTTTTCAGGACCGACAATGGCAAAGAATTTGACTCCTTCTTGGCAGCGCGATGAACTCGGCCAGCCTGAATTAAGAGGGAGCCGACTGCCTTACAACCCTCAACAAAATGGGGTAGTCGAACGTAAGAACAGGACCATCTATGAAGCAGCCAGAGCCATTATGTATGACCAGAACTTGCCATTATCTCTTTGGGCCAAAGATGCAAGAACTGCAATATATATTCAGAACAGGTGTCCAAATTCTATCTTGAAGTACAAGACTCCCGAAGAGGTCTTATCAGGGATCAAACATGAAGTATGGAATCTAAGGATATTTGGATGCCCAGTGTATTTTCATATACCAAAAGAGAAGAGGACCAAACTTGGTATGTGAATGTAGACTGGAAAGAAAGGAATTTTTTGTCCTGGGATATAAATCACGACTTACTTCAATGAATTTACATCCCAGGACAAAAAATCATTGAAGTAAGTCGTGATGTAACTTTTCATGAAGAGACAAAGATTCAATGGGCCGTAGATCTTGTATGTGATAATGCAGGAGCAGTAAGTCTACAACATGACTCTCCTTCTTCGCATCTAACATATGGGAGGAAGCCTCAGAGATTGAAACTGATCCACCTGCTGGACCCCTGAGTTCCCCATGGAGCTACTCCTCCTAAGAGGAAAACCAAGATTTTGGTGTCGGAAATTTTGAGGGAAGCGAAGCGCACTCAAGATCGAAGCACTTTCTGCAGAAAGCAGAAACCGTGAGGTACTCCTGGCCTAATTCCAAGTTAACTCAGAATTGATCTTCGAGCCTTCCACCTTGGTTTTAAAACATCATATGGGGCGACAGCAGTGAAGAATATAATCATTCAAAGAATGATGTTTGACAGAGTTCCTGTGCCTCGCGAACAAACTGCAGGATGATCTTAAAATGGCTTTACAAAATAAAAGCATGTGCTAGATAAGGGCCGCTGGAAAAATATATATAGTTGACGTGGCTCCGGCTCACAAAGAAGGTATTGACTATGACGTAGATTCTCACCTCGCCATGTATTCATCTAATTTAACTATTATTCACCTGGGTGCCAGTGATTTGGATGGAAATTAAGCATCGATGGATGTGCAGACCGCTTCTCCTTGAATCTGCAAGGAAGTTGAAGAAGAGGGTTTTATATCGAGTAGCCCAAGGCTTCATACATACATGATAAAAGATCTCACGTATGTAAACTTAAGAAAGCCTTGTAATGGATTGGAAACAAGCTCCAAGAGCTTGTATGGCGTAATCGATGCCAAATTTTCCATGCAGTCTTGATTTGTCAAGAGCAGTAGTACCTATATATGGGTTGGTCATTCAAAATCATCCAAGGCCAGCTTCTTAGAGGGATGACTTGTTCCTCAATCGGAGAGGGAAGACTCCGATAGCTCAACGGGAGCTCTCAAAGAATTTGAAATGAAAGACTAGCTAATGCACCATTTTCCTCAAGTTAGAAGTTTCCATAAACCGTGAGAGATTTTTCACCTGCAGGCATAACATGGTCTCCTCCGGGTAGATTTGCATGATTAATCTAAAGTCCATGACTTACCCAATGGTCTCAAATTTGAAGAAACTTCAAGATCAAGTCACAAGTTCAGATCCAAAAGACCCCACAGTATCGGCTGCATCATCGATCCTTACGTATCTCAGACATACTAGACTTATATCCTCATGAAGCCAGTAATGCCTTGAGCTGCATGTGTGGATCCAAAACACATTCATATTGATTGCAAAGGAAACACATATCCGTAGATATGTTCGGGGACCATAGCCTATGGTGTCGAGCATTCAAGTAGTGATGTTACACCATTGCATCTCGCATGATGGCAAGTTGTGGGACCGAAGAAAGTACTTCCTGATATTGCTTCGGGCCTTTGTTCAACATGATTTCTCGTCCAGGAAACAGGGCTCCATAGCTCCAAAACGCAGAGGCAGAGGCATATATAGTCGCGAAGTAATCGCCAGTATGTGATGGCTCGTGAAAGTTGCTTCGACTTATTCAGCCAGTAGCTTGCTCCGCCAGCTATACACTCCAGGATAACTCAAAGCCGCGATAAAGCTTCCACCGAGAACCCTCGCAGGTTTCATGACAGATCGAACACATCAAAATGAGATATCATTATATCCTATATATTCAGAGAAAGTCTCAAATTTTACAAAGATGTTCCAACAAATAATACAAGGCATATTTACCGTCACTTTGATAAAGTTTGTATACCTCGTGGATGTTTTGGTGTAGTTTTAGAATTCCTCTCTCATTGAGAGGGAGTGTTAAATTTACATGCAAAGCAACAGAGCCATTCTCCTGAGGGGATGGCCAAGACCCTAGATCTAGATCTAGGGCACCCGCACTCCCCGATATGTATCCTGACCACATTGATAAAGACTCCTAGGTTAGTAATCAACTGTGGCCCCGGTTTGTAACTTCAGGTACCCATGTACCGGCATGGAAGTCTTGGTTTGTAACCAAGCAATTAAAGACCCCAGGTTTGTAACTGTGGCCCCCTCGGTTTGTAACTGTGGTACCCATGCCCTGGCATGGAAGTCTCTTGGTTTGTAACCAAGCAGCCGAAGACCCTAGGTTAGTAACCAAAGCCCCTGGTTTGTAAATTGTGGTAACTACAACTGGGTATGGAGTCTCTCATACTTGTAAATCAGCGCTTGAAGACCCTAGGTTTAACTGTGGCCCCGGTTTGTAACTGTGGTACCATGTCTGGCATGGAGTTCTGGTTTGTGGAACTGCTAACTTAAAGACTCCTAGATATAGGGCCCCGGACTGGTCCAGGTGCCATGCCTAGGGCATGGGTTGACTCTTTTGGTCTCCTAATTGGTGTGAAGCTGATGGTACATGGCCTTCCTTGAAGAAGGGGACAACCACAAGAGGGATAAGTCCCTCATGCTGATGATAAAGCATCGTGTCTACCATATGATTTGAAGGAATGAGTAATGCCACCGCGTCAAGCCCTCCCTTGGTTGATTGTCTTGGAACTTTTTGAGGTTGTTGGTTATCCTTTGTGGGTTTTGTGAAACCCCTTACCCTTGTTAAGTGGGCCTTGTCGTGACTTTGTTTAGGGGTTTCTTTTGTTTTCATTTTGAGGGCTAATTGAATAAAGTTAATAATCACATGTTTAAATGTGAAATTTAAACATGTGATTTATATTATTTTATTACCCTCCCAATTCTAACCTCAACTATAAATTAGAACCCTCCCTCTCTCTTGTAACCTCACATTCTATTGTATCATTCTATTGTGTCTCTAGCCAAAACGTGGAGCCTCTTAAACTTGCGGCCCAGTCCAGCATTGTTGCAGTTTTTGTTTTGGGTGGAGCTTTGTTGCAAATTCTCAAGCAGGAAGGTTCCTTTGCCACCCAACTCCTTTCCTTCCTCAAGGCCGCTTGATTATGCCAAGGGTGTCGCCATCTCACGCTGAGGGTGCCGCACTGCAGAGGGTGCCGTGGAGTCGGGGGAAGGAACCGCTGAGGGTACCGCGTATGCCTTTTGGCGGTGCCACTGCCCATGCTCTTGAAGGTGCCACCCTATCTCAAGGGTGCCGCCTCGCGGGAGAAGGTAACGCCACGCTGTGTAAATTTCCGAGTGTGACCTCTTTTGTTTGGTCGCAACCTCATCCGGACTATAGCCTTGTTTGCCGTGAGGGTTAGGGTTTTATTGTTTGGGTTTGGCTTTACTTTTACCTTGAATATGGTGGCATGAAAAGTTCCTCAAACGGTGGCTTATAGATCTATAATAGATCTGAACCAAACCTTAAACTGAGCATAAAACTCAAAGGTCTGTTCTCCTGCCAGCATCATCTCAAGCAGTGCTAATGCCAGCATGTCTCTAATGTGCTCATGGATAGTTCGGGACTGAAAGTATTTAAATCTTCAAGTAACCCTTTGTTTGCCATTTGAAAAGAAAGAGGTCTTGTATCATTGTTGACTGTTGTTGTTACACTTGGAAAATTTAGTAATATGGTTTGCTTTTAATTGTAATTTAGATCCGCCAAGTATATCATATAGCACTGCTGTTTTAACCAAGTAGAGGACCGGCCGATATATATTTGAGTTTCCAAGAAGGAGTTTTTATCTTTCCAGTTTTGATTTCTTATACTGCCACTGTTTTCTGTTATCCTATATGCTGTCTATGCTTCAGATCTAAAGTAACTTTGCTTAGAAAATTTAAAAGTGACTGCTGTTTTCTATCTTATCCTAAAATCTAACATATATAATGAACTTATGTTCATTACAAGTCCACCCCCTTAAAAATACTTTTACCTCAAAGCTTGATTTAGAGTGGATGCTGGGGAGGGATGATCCTTCTCTACCCCAAGTGTCTTTAGTTGATAACTTCTTTCCATTGGATTCAA
The DNA here is from genome assembly GCA_010110895.2 of Picea sitchensis. Classification (NCBI taxonomy): domain Eukaryota; kingdom Viridiplantae; phylum Streptophyta; class Pinopsida; order Pinales; family Pinaceae; genus Picea; species Picea sitchensis. Next base: position 132,577 of record SNQJ01S0011614.1, read on the forward strand.
TATTGTTAGCATGTTGTTTGATTTTGTTCTGAGCTTTAATCTTCTAAGATTGTTCTTAGTGGTCTCTTACGTTAGAAACCTTGAGGTCAACATGTGTAGAATCCTTATTTTTGACACATTGATCTATGTTCATTGGAGTTCTCTTATATTGTTATCTTTTGTATTTGAGGTGAAGTTATTGTTTTGGCGGTTGTAGGTTCAAAACCGAACAATGTGTAGGTTTGTCCCTACCTTTTAAACTTTAGAGTTGGTTGCTTCTTTCTTTATGCCATAGGCTTTATCCTTGCTTTTCTTTTCTCTAGTCTGTCTTTTTCCACTTGTTGAGCTTTTCAAGCAAGAATTTCCATTTTCCCAATTTTGGAAATAATTGCCCACCTTCTTCCTCTGAGATTAGGCCTTTCAACTTGATTGTTGCCATTGTAGGCCTTTCAACATGATTGTTTCCATTGTCACACTTAACATGGTATTGAGGACTATCCCAAGGAGAACGTTAATAATCTCAATATCAAAGGAAAATAAATTTGTATTTGTATTGAGAGTTCTCTTCTTTTGAAACTTGGCATTTATACTAGTAGAGTTGTCAAAATTTTCTTTATACTAGTAGAGTTGTCATCCTCCTAGAGTTTTATGGTATTGAAGACATGATTGTTTCCATTGTCACACTTAACATGGTATTGAGAACAATCCCAAGGAGAACGTTAATAATCTCAATATCAAAGGAAAATAAATTGGTATTTGTATTGAGAGTTCTCTTCTTTTCAAACTTGGCATTTATACTAGTAGAGTTGTCATAATTTTCTTTTCCACCAACAACTTTGTTTAACACAAATTCTATAGGTTTCTTCATTGATTACTCATTTCTATATTTCTTATGTCTTCAACCCCACCCTCTTTGTTTTTGGTCTTTTTTATCTACTAAGTTGCACTAGGATGGACTTGCAGTTGAGCCGCCAAAGATTGAACAATCACTTGTTCAAAATTCAGAGTTCATAAATCTAGCCGGCCATTATGGCCCCTCTTTTAAACTTTTACCACGTTTCCATACCTTGTGGGGAATTGTAATAAGAGATGTTGCATGATGAAATTTGTAAAAGGTTTAGCCACCTAAGACTTATACATGAGTTGTTAGCCCAAACAATTTATAATTTTAGAGTTTTTTCACTCAATTTCTCCAAAGCTGGAGTATATACTCATGGTTAGGCCTTAGCATGGTCGTCTAAGCCTAGTGTCTAATGTATATTACCATGCTAAACATCCTCCTAGAGTTTTATGGAAATGTGCTAAGTCCCCCTTAGGATTTTTTAATTTTTCAGTTAATAATTTTTTTTTCCGTAAAATGATTTTTTTTTTAATTGTAATTTGAAGTTGTATTTAAAAAGTGGTACTAGGAGGCTTCATATGTCGGGTGCTCATTTTTGAAACTAGAGCACTCACTTTACCTAAGTACTCACTTTTGTGAGTGAAATTAGTGATTTTAATCACTAATAAGTCATTTTTACTCACAAAACCCAAAAAAGACATAAAAAATCAGAATTTGCTAAATTTTAGCAAAGTTGCCGGAAACGTGTTTGGACTTGTTTTTAGTGAAATAAAGACAAAGAGGGTATGTGGCAGCAAAAGAGAAGCATCTATGGTGATGTGTTTGGTTAGATGATTCACTTAAATGACAATCGTCATGAATTAAGCATGTGGTCAAAGGGGAGGTGTGCCCCTCTTGGAGTAGGTGGCGCACTCTAGAGTGGGCTTCCAACCTCTTGAGAACTGTTGAAAAAGTTGTCGAAAAATAATGACTTTTTCAAAAAATCGCAAATTTTTCTGCTTCTTGAAAAATCGGTGCTTAAAAATCGTGATTTTTTCTCCTTTAAAAAGTCGACGATTTTTTGAAAAAGTCGGCGATTTTTTCTAAAAAGTTGCGAGTTGACCCAAAAAGTCGTGGGACGCGCCCAACTCCGGGAGATAAACCCGATTTTGGTTTTTTCCTTAGCTCATTTGACTTGTTTGCTGTTGGAGAAGGAAGGAGAAGGGTTTGTGGTCTTCCTCAATGATTGTGGAGGCTACTAAACAACCATTTTCATCACCATCAAGGATTTTTAAGTGGAGCAAGGGTTCAATTTCATTTCCCAACCGGTGTTGAATCTTGCATTCATAGGTATGTATCTAAATCTCTCCATGTTAATGCTTTTTTCCCATAGATTTTTTCAAGTTTGCTTGCCTCTTTGCTTGCCTACGTTTTGGTTATTTTTTTGGTCATTTTTCCATGATTTTCATGCCCATAAAACAATGTAATGCTTTTTTATGGGACAACAAGCTTGAGCCTTATGTTAATTTTTTCTCCACCTCTTATTGCCATTTTTCATTGCTAATAATCTAATCTAGAGGTCTGATTTTTTTTACCAATGAGCTGTTATTTTTTTTCTCGTGGGGTTTAATATCATTTTCTTGTTTTTTTGTGCCTTAAGGTTGAATTTTGAAGCTGTCAATTTCATAAAAAAATATGCTGAAGCCTTTGGATCCATTTGTTAGAAAAACAGGATCGCAGAGCAATAAAATAAAACAAATGCGGAAATAAAACACAAAAGATACACAATATAATAGAGACATAGATATATGGTTCACCCAATGTGGGCTACGTCCACTAGAGAAATTGCCAGGTCATTCCTTTATTATTATCCAACAAATGAAGGGATACAACCTACAACAAACTCGCTGTAACTTCCTCTTCTTTCTCTCACAGTCTCCTCACTCAGAATACAATATTCACAATGATACATAGTCGCAATACATTTCCCTCATAAAAGAGGGTTGCCTTCTAGGGCAAAAAACCCTAACATAATTTTTACCGTCAGATCTGCGACCTTATAATAACGGTCCAGATTTACAATGAAATTACAATATACATTTACAAGGCAATTTTTCCTTCAGGGGCTTCACCCCCGAACCCCCATCAGGGGCCCGCTTTCCCCCGAACCCCCCAACCGAGGGGATGGACTTCGCAGAGGGGGTAACCCCCTCTGCACTCCCCTGCGTGGAGGAGTGTACATTCTTTCAGGGTGTAATGTATTCATGGGGTATAACCACGGTTGAAAATAAAGACTTCCAAATCATGAAGATAATCAGGCCCCACAACCAACAATCTCCCACTTGGAGACTGATCTCAACAACTCCACCGCTGTTGTATCTGCTGGACTATGATCCTTCTTGGACCTGGCAAATTTCTCATCTTCATCTTCATGCTTGAAAACCAACTGAAACTGAGCAGGAACTTAGTTTCTCCTTGGTACTCCCTTTGTTAACATGTCTGCAGGATTATGGTTAGTGTGTATCTTTTCCAACTTCAAATGTACATCTTCCAAGACAGATCGTATGAAATGGTACCTGAGCTGTATATGCTTAGTCTTCGAATGGAAGGCTGAGTTCTTTGCAAGATGAATGGCACTCTCACTGTCACAGTACAACCTGCTATTCTCCTGCATCTTTCCCAATTTCTCCATAAACCTCTTAACCAAATCATCTCTTTACTAGCCTCTGTAGCAGCAACATACTCTGCCTTTGCTGTTGAAAGTGCAACAACTTTTTGCAGTTTTGAAATCCAACTTACTGCTGTTCCACCTATAGTAAAAACATACCCTGTGGTGCTCCTCCTGCTATCTTTATCACCTGCCATATTTGAATTAACATATCCCTGTAGAACAATGTCTGAACCTCCAAAACATAATGCATGAGTAGCAGTACCTCTCAAATACCTGAGAATCCACTTTACTGCCTCCCAATGTTCTTTACCTGCTCACAACTCCCACTGCATGTGCAATATCTGGTCTTGTGCAAACCATTGCATACGTCAAGCTGCCAACTGCTGATGAATGAGGGACCCTGAACATGTATTCTATTTCCTCCTGTGTCTTGGGACACATTTTCTTAGTTAATTTGAAATGGCTGGCCAAAGGTGTACTAACTGGTTTTGCATTCTGCATTCTAAACCTCTCCAACACCTTCTCTATGTACTCACCCTGACACAATGTCAACTTGTGATTTTTCCTGTCTCTTGTTATTCTCATACCAAGGATTTTCTTTGTGGCACCCAAATCCTTCATTGCAAATGAATTAGCTAATTTCTTCTTGAGCACATTTATATCTTGCATATTAGACCCTGCAACAAGCATGTCATCTACATACAATAGCAAGATAATATAGCTTCTATTTTCTAGCTTTTTAAAATAACCACAGTGATTAGAATGACATCTATTATAACCTTGTTCTGTCATAAACCTGTCAAACTCCAAATACCACTGCCTTGGAGCTTGCTTTAGGCCATACAAGCTCTTTTTCAACTTGCATACCAAATTCTCCTTTCCTTTGACCTCATACCCCTGTGGCTGCTGCATATAAATCTCTTCGTCCAAATCCCCTTGGAGAAAAACTGTTTTTACATCTAACTGTTCAAGATGCAAATCTTCTACTGCCACAAGACTTAAAATAGTCCTAATTGAAGTCATTTTAACAACAGGAGAAAATATTTCATCAAAATCTATACTTTTCTTTTGTGCAAATCTCTTTACAACAAGTCTAGCCTTGTACCGCTTTTTTTCTCCATCTTCTTCCTTCAACTTGTAAACCCATTTATTCTGCAATGCTCTTTTTCCTGCAGGCAACTGAACCAAGTCCCAAGTTTGGTTATTTGCCAAGGAATCCATTTCCTCTTTCATGTCTTGCTCCCACTTCTTTTTGGTGTCTACCTGCATTGCCTCTTCATAACATTCTGGTTCACCAGAATCAGTCAACAATAAATAATACAATGAAGGAGAGTATCGTTCAGGGGGTATACTTAACCTGGTAGATCTTCTAACAACACTTGTAGGAGTTTGAGGTACCTGCTGCTCCTGTTGTACATTTTGATTTTTTGGTTCCTTTGGAATTTCTTTTTCAGTGATCTCATCGAGCACTGTGTATTTTGGTTTTTCTTTTTCTTGTATCTTTCCCTGCAATTGATCTTTGTACATGACCTTCTCATTGAATATGACATCTCTACTCCTAATGATTTTGTGATTTTCATAATCCCATGAGCGATAACCTAAATCATTAACACCGTATCCAATAAAGGTACACTTCTTGGATTTTGCCTCAAGCTTTGTTCTATTTTCTTTATAATATGGACAAATGCTTCACAACCGAAAGTATTCAAAAAAGAATAGTTTACCTTTTTACCTGTCCATGCCTCCTTTGAAATTCTACCTTCCAAAGAGCTTGAAGGTCCTCTGTTTATTAAGTAAACAACAATATCTACAACATCTCCTAGAACTGTAAGGGCAAACCAGCATGCAATCTTATACTCCTTGCACGCTCCATGATTGTCCTGTTCATCATTTTTGATACCATTTTCTTGTGGTGTTCCTGGAATTGTCTTCTCTCTAAGAATCCCATGGTATGAAGTTATGAACAATAATCATCAAACTCCTTGTTGCAATATTCACCTCCATTGTCTGATCTGAGACACTTCAACCTTTTTCCTGTCTCATTCTCTACCAAAGCTTTCCATTTCTTAAAAGTATCAAAAACATCAAATTTTTGTCAAATGCAATAAACCCAAGTTTTTCTAGTTGCATCATCAATAAACATAACATAATAACGAGAGCCACCAAGAGATGATACCTGAGCTGGTCCCCATACATCTGTATGCACAAGCTCTAACCTTTCACTCTTCTTTTCTTTTCTGACTCTGAGAAATCTGACTCTCTTCTGTTTTCCATAAGCACAATGCTCACATAAATCCAAATCAATTTGTTTAAGATCTGGCAACAATTTTTTTTTGTGAAGTATCTTCATCCCCTTCTCACTCATGTGTCCAAGCCTATGATGCCACAGTGCTGTATCCACTCCTATAGAAGCTAAAGAGATAAAAGAGTCAGTATTACCGGTACATAAATACAATGTACCTACCTTCTCTCCTTTTGCTATCACCAATGATCCTTTGGTGACCTTCCACACCTTATCTGTAAATATGGATATACAACCTTCACTTGCCAAATGCCCTGTTGAAATTAGATTTTTTCTTTAGAGCTAGAACATGTCTTACCTCTTTCAACAACCATTGGTTTCCATTGCTTTGTTTTATTTTTACCTTTCCCATTCCAACAATTTTGCAGGTGCATCATCACCCAAATGAACCTGTCCAAAATCACCTTGAACATAATCTAGAAAATGTTTCCTATGGATTGTGGCATTAAATGAAGCCCCTGAATCTACTACCCAAGACTCATAAATATTATTTACAGAAAGAATCAAAGCATCTTGTAACACATCACCTGTTACATTTGCTTCCTGATTTTTCTTATGCTGTTCATCTCTTTGTTTCTTTGGAGCTCTACAGTCTTTCTTCAGATGCCCCTTGTTCCCACAATTCCAACACTCTATCTTTCCAAATCTGGATTTGGATCTGCCCTTCCTAGAATTCCCGTGGTTCCCTCAACCCTTTCCTCTATCCTTTTGTCTTCCCCTGCTCTCCATGTTTAACGCATTACCTGATGTCTCACTTGTACTTTTCCGTCACATTTCCTCACTAAGGATAACACCAACAATATCATCAAATTTTAAAGTATTTGAACCAGAGACAGAATTACTTACAACCATGACCAAGCCGTTCCAGCTTCCTGGCAATTAGCACAAGATTAAAAGAGCCCCGACCTCATCATCAAAGACCACTTTTATAGAACTTAGTTGATTAGTAACCGTATTAAATTCATTTAAATGATCTGCAACAAATCCACCTTCTGACATCTTCATATTAAATAATCTCTTCATTAGAAATACCTTATTGGACACCGACGGTTTTTCGTACAGTTTAGCCAATGCGTCCTGTTGACCGCCTCTTCAACTAGGGGGTCAACTCCATGTACCATGAAGATATGCATCATCAGATGCAAACATGTCAAGGATTATTTGGTTCTACAGGGCAATTTTTGTTCCAGCACACAGTTTTGTAAGTGGGATTACCGCACCCCTGTGTGGGTTAATATTGTAATAGGTCTACATGGATCATGGTTAGGTCAGTGGCCTTAGGGTTTCTTCATTAGGAGATTTCCTTTCACTGAGTGTCTTTTATCCTCAGAAGGTTAATGTGGCCTGACCAGTCGGGTTAATCTCCCTTGAGTTTTTCACTCCCACCCAATAAATCCTCCAAAGTGGTGAAAGGTGTTCTAATGAAGTCATTCCTAGGTAGCTAGTGTTTAGGAATGTTGTAAATGACCATGTAAGAAAGCACGCGAAATTTCGCGGAATTCCATTAAGTCTAGCTAGGTTTTTTTTAAAGTTGGGAATTAATTAATTAATTAATTAATTCTGGGTAATTAATGTAAAACTTAGGTCCGAGGATTTTTGATAGGGGTATTTATACTCAAAAGAAAGATAATGAGATCCCCTGAACATGTGGACCAAGTTTCAACTCAGTCGGACAAGTCTTGCTAGGTTTTTGTCCACTTAGTAGTTTTTTCGGAAAACGACGATTTTAATTGCCAAACCCAGGACATGGGCAAATGTCAATTTTGTAATAATGAACCAAAAACAGTAAAGTAAAGATGGAATAATGTTGAGAGGGACCCCACCTAACCTACCCACACCCTTTACCTACCCTTTTACCCACACTTTAATTTGTTACTCACTTTAATTATTTCCCACCTTAACTATTCACTTCCCCTCTTAAAATACGACCCTCACATACATTTAAGTTGGAATTTTCATTTAAATGGAACGTGGGACCCTCCTTGCTTACGTCCCTCTTACCCATCCATGTCCAAATGAGGAGTGTGCTCTACACACTCCTCCTCACACTCACCTCACGTCCCTCATGTAACCCACACATTCCATTTTGGATATGCGCCCCCCACTCCCACGTAACATTTGTTTTCCCTTAAGTTAAATCGTGGGTCCCCTCTTCTTCCACTCATGCTACACTTTCCCCTCCATGTCACACTCATGAGTGTGTCACTCACATTCCTTTCACGCTCCTTCCACACCCTCATGCTTTCCTCACGCATTCACTCAAACTCACGCTTTAATTCTTGCACAAAGTGGAAACAATACGCTTTTCTTATGGATTAAAGTGGAAACCTCAAGCATTAACTTAGAATTTTGCCTTGGACGAAAGCGTGGGTTTCCTTCCCAACCAATACGCCCTCTTTACCTTGCTTTCTCCCTATCCACTTCACCTTCTTGCCATTTCCCCTTACCCTAAAAGCCTGTCATCTCATTGGTTGCTTTCCTCATTGAGTTGTCTTCACCTTGGGATCTTTGACAAGTGTTGAAGATCCAAGAGGGGTCTCTTGGTCTCTTCACGCTATTTAAGAGACCCCTCACTCCCTCATTCTTTACCTTTCATTATTGCACTGTTATGCTACTATTTTCTCACCATTCCACTCTCTCTATCTCTCTCATTATTGTCATACCTCTTCACTGGTGTTGATCTTGAAGAGCTTGTAGCAATTAGTTGCTACAACCTCTTCCCATTGGATAATAAAAGGAAATAGTTTTGGAGGACTCAAGGATCTCAAGATTTGTCTGGATTCTTCACATGATTATGAGGTGAAATTGTTTTTGTTTTAAATATTATTGTGATTGTAGATAGATCGTTGGGTAAATTAGTTTACTTAGCTAGGCTTAGTGATTGTATAATTGCTAGCTTATATGATTTGCATTCACTAATGATAGAAATTAGTTTATGTTATTAGTGTATGCAATTGTTATCTATTTTATCTCACGTTTTGTCTAAGACTTGCAGGTTACTTCAAGGAGAAGATATTGGGATAGATCCAAGCACGGATTGACCCTTACTTCTCATTTACACTCCAAACATTTTCTGATTATCTTCATGCTTTTCCATTTCTGATTTTAGTAGCTAATATGTTTAGATAGGTCGATTTAAACACTATAATTTTCTGGTTCATATATGTATGGAATCTTTGCCTAAAAGCAGAGATTTCATAACATTTTCTGAGTGTGTTGCAGCTCAAATTAGCAAGCAATAGCTTGCTGATTTTTGCAGGTTCTTACTAGGATAAGAGGTCATGCTGCCCAACTCCATACACAACACACCCTCAAAACAACTCCTTGAAGTGGTAACAGTTTCTCATCTTTCTTTCCTCTCCAAAATACTGTAAACGCAAGCCCAAAGGAGTTGTACACAAGCGGCTTGCTTTCCTTTCCTTCAGTCTTTACTTTGCAAGTTTAGATTAGTTTTCTTTTCTGTCTTTCCTTGCTTAGTTTAGCTAGATTAGTAGTGTTTTCTACATGCATGCTTAAAGCTAAAATAATCTAGAGTAGATCTCACACTTAACACATGCTAGCTTAGAGACCGTGGTGGCTTAGATTAGATCTTTATTTTCCGTTGCATGCAAGTTTCAGGTTCTCTAATCTTTATCTTACACATGCGCATGCTAACACCAGTTTCATAGAGGCATAAAGTAATCATCTTTTACAATTCTGCAAGTTACTTTCCGTTCTTACACTTCATATGTGCAATCTAATAAACTAAGAACTCAATCATTAATTCCGGTTTGGGTCCCCAAGGCCTTTTTTGGAAACTAAAATTTAACTTGCAATCCACTTGTTTAAAGGCCTCAACCTTCACCATTTTCGGTATCAGTTTCACAAGCAATTTCAGTTCTTGATATTTACATGAAATGATTCCAACTGAAGAAATTATTTTGCAACCTCATTGTTTAAAGGCATTAGCCTTCTTATCTTTCAATTTTCAGTACTTTGGCAACTTTATTTGAGCAAGCTACAAGCACTCAAATGTACATTGCAACACTTAGCTCATAGGTCTAAAATAAATTAATTAGACTTAATAGGACACCATAACTCACCATCTTCGCCATTTAAAACGGGGTCGGAGGAAGGTAACGAAAGGTGCTAGGTCGGGGACAGTCTCACGACGCGCGACTTCTTTTCCGGGAGTACTCTGATCTTAGGGCTGACTTGTGAAGCTAGGGTAGGCCTCGTTGCCTCACTTCTTGAGCATCCAACAATCACTTGGTAACTGGGGGAGGAGAGTTTTTGGGTTGACATCTAGATAGGGCTAAAATTAATCACACTTAATCACTTAGCTCAATCCTAGGTCTGCAACACCTGCAATTTGAATTTTACACTTGCAAGAGATCTCATTGCCTTTCAATTCACATGCAACTTATCTTTTATGTGTTGTATAATTATTGCTTAAGTGTTTATATCTTGTCATCTGGAACACACTTTACATTTTCAAGCTTTCTCATCTATCTCGTGTCTTTTTGGGAGTGACATACCTCTTAGCATCACCAAAAAAATCCATTTTGGCAGTCGACGTGTGATGCCATTGCTGTTGTTGGCCTAGGGTATAAAAGCCCTACCTTTGAGGAGTTGCGGGGGCCAATACTTCAAGAAGAAAAGAAGGACATCAATTCTAGATTGGCAGAGTTCAACCAGTCATGGGAGATCTCTGGATGCATAGTGATGTTTGATGGCTGGACAAATAGGAAGGGTAGGTCCCTTCTCAATTTCTTGGTACATTGTCCTAGAGGTACCATGCTTATCAAATCAGTGGATGCATCAACACGTGAAAGATGCAACATTGTTGTGTGAGTTGATGGATGCGTTCATCCAGGAGATCGATTTGCATAATGTGGTGCAAATCATAACAAATAATGCAACTAATTATGTGGTTGCTGGTAGGTTGCTTATGGAGAGGTACCGTTCATTGTTCTGGACTCCATGCGCTGCACACTGTATTGATTTGATGCTCAAGGATATGGGGAAAACCTCCTTCATCAAGGAGGTGATTGATCAGGCTAGGAGCATCCCCAAGTTCATATATAACCATACTTTTGTTCTTAGCCTCATTAGGAGACACACCAAAAACAGGGAGTTGCAGCGTCCTGCAATCACTCGTTTTGCCACCAACTTCATTAGTCTTCAGTCTTTGCTTCGATGTTAGTTTGAGTTGAAGCAAATGCTTGTTTGCGATGAGTGGTGGGATTTTACATATAGCAGGAGAGAGGATGGGAAAGCCATTGCCAGATTGGTGTACAATGACTCTTTCTGGGAAGGAGTGGCAGAGGTGTGCTCAGTGAGTGAACCTTTGGTAAAGGTTTTGAGATTGGTTGATAGTGATAAGCCCACAATGGGCTATTTGTATGAGGCCATGGATAGGGCCAAAGAAGCTATCCAGGATTATTATGTGGGCAAGGGTAGCCACGGGTTTCGTAGACAGATACTATTATGGGATTTGATTGATACTTGATGGACCGGGATGCTCCATCGACCCATTCATGCAGCAACAGTTTTCCTCAACCTCACATTTTCCTTCAAATGCAACTTTGATTTTGATGGCGAGGTGATGGAAGGGCTCCATACTTGTCTTCAGAGGATGGTACTTGATGTCTCGATTCGCTTCGATATTAATCGCGAGATAAAGATGTATCGGGCTGGTAACAGACTATTTGGCTATGAAGATGTTGTTGCTTAGAATTTAGAAAATAGTTCAACTTAGAACTTCATATTTTCAAAATTCAAATTTCAATTATGTAAAATAAATTTTAAAATTTATTTTAAAGATTAATTATGTTTTCTTTATGTTCTCTTTCTTTCTTATTTGTTGTAAATGTTTGGTGGCGAAACTATGGTGCAAGGGCCCCAAATTTACAGAGATTTGCCATCCAAATCCTGAGTCAAATTTGCACCTCTTCAGGATGTGAGTGCAATTGGAGTGTATTTTAAAAAATACACTCAAAGAAACGCACCAAGTTAGAACTTATAAACAATTACATTTATTGTAATTTGTAATTTATGAGTCTATGACCCTCTAATATATTATGACCCTCAAAAGTTAAAACTCATTAAATTTTTAATGACCCTCTTACAGGTTGGAGTTCTCACGTCTCAATGACTTGGTGTATGTCCATTACAATCTTTGATTATGGTTGAAGCAAATGGATAGAACATTGGATGTGGATGCCATTGCCTTGGACAATATTGATGTATTGTCTAAGTGGAGGGTGGAGGATGAGATGCCTATCATGAAGGAGGCACCTGCATGGTTAGAGGAGGAACACGAACAACAACAGGACCTGGAGGAGCAACAGGGGGAGGAGGAGCATGAGCATGAGGAGGAGGGGGAGGAGGAGGAGCGGCTTGAAGACATCATGGAGGGTGATGTGCTAGCATCAACACAACCCTCTACACTTATTGATACACCTACTCCTACACACAACATCCATCCTCCACTATCAGAATCAGGGCCTTCTACTGTCAGGGGCAGGCCTGAAAAACAACCCATTATCTTTTCCCGTATAAGGGGGAGAGGGAATTGATATTAGATAGCTAGCTGCTAGTTTTGTTTCATTTGTCAATGGTCAGACATCTACCTCATGTTTATGAGATACATTTTATAATTATATATTTGATGTCATTTTGTATTGGTTCTAACTTCTGGCCCTTCAGCATTCAGTATCGACTTTGATGTATAATTTTTTATTTGGCATCCACTACATATATATCGGTGATTTCTCCATATTTATGTGCCAATGTGTTTAGCTAATGTTGTTGTTGCTTTATATGTTTAAAATTTTGAAAAAAATGAATATATTTTGTATTTTTTAATGTTTGTCGTGGTTTTCCCATTTTTTGCCGAAACGATTTTTTTCAGACCCTTGTTGACTTTTTGCCGATGTCGACTTTTTCAATAATGCTCTTGAGAGGTGGCGCCCCTCCATCTCCTTCCATCCTCACAAGTGGCGAGCTATTGGGGTGTGGGGAGAGGTGGCAGCCATCCCCCCTCACACTTGGTGCGCCCCTCTTTTACACTTGGTGCGCCCCTCTTTTACACTTGGTGCACTTTCCTCCATGGAGCTCTCCTTCCCCTTTGCTATAAAATGGAGCTAATTCTCCCATTGTAATCAGATTGGACTACCTAGAGTTATGTTGTTGTAATAAGCTTAGAAGCTATTGTGGAATAAAGATTTGAAGACTTTGGAGGTCACTTGTGGTGTTGTGCAAATGTGTGGATAATCTTCTCTTATGATGATGTGTTGAGTATGGTAAATTTGTCTTTCTTGCAATTCTCATTTTGTTGATTAATCCTCAATTAGTAAGATTTTAGTAAACTTGCTTGTATTGCTAAATCTTGTTATAGCACATTGCAATCTATGATTTCATGTTATTATCGATTTAATCTCATGTTTTCTAGATTTTATGTGTAGGAAGTGGATGCATCCACTATTTAACAATTTCTTTGCAAGATTGTCTTAAGTTTGCAGGATCTCTAGTTTGGAGGAGTGGAAGATTCTAGTTTGAGCTTCCAACACCTTCAAATTCATCCAACCAGAAAGATTTCCCTCTTCAATACATCAAGGAGACTACATAGCCCAAGATTGGTTTCCATCCAACATTCTCTATTTCCTTTCTCGCCTTTTTTTCTAAATCCTATTTTGGTTACTAACTTGCTTGCTATTTCTTAGATCTAGATCTGATTTTAAATATTTTCAAATGCTGTGGTAATGGAGCAGTTTTAGAGCATTTATCTAGGTAGAGAGGTGTGGGAATACCCCGATCAAGTGCTATATAGAGATAAGGCAGTGATGAAGCAACTATTGAGGAAAATATTTGTGGAAAGGCGAGGTTATCCCGTTAACCAACTTGATCCTTCTCCTCTTTCCTCTGGTATTAGTTGTTTACACCCAACCAATGAAAATATTTGATATCCGTCTTTTCGTTTGGAGTTAATACCTTTATAAGGTAGGCCGCGATCTGGCCTATAGGATACCGCCGGTCTCCTCAACGAGTCTAATCGACATATCCAATCAGCCAACCATTCTAAAATTACATATATAAGACCGTGATCTGGCCTACAGGATACTGCTGGTTTCCTCCTGCCTTTCTCAATAAAAATCTTAAATAGTAAGAGTTGAAAGTGCTGGGTTAACACTGATATAAGGTAAGTCGAGATATGATCTGTGGACTTGGTAGGACTCCTCTTGCCAATCAACATATCCAATAGTCATTGCATAGGTTTTTCCAGCCAACAAGCCGGCTATTATAAACTCACAAAGGATAGACTGAACTATGACCTGCGGGCTACCGTCGGCTCATCAATTTATTCCCGGGAGAATGGCCTTCCTAGAGTTAGAAGAGATGGCCTTCCTTCCTTTCAGTGCTGGGAGAATGGCACTTATCTAAGTTAGCAAGCAAGAAAGAAAGTTAGATCTAGATTTCATTTTCATTTATCATTTTAAGTTAGATCTATCTCAAGAAACTTTACTTTAGCAATCTTTTCACTTTTAAATTTTTAAAGGGTAAAAGTAGTTTTGTTTCAAAGTACTTTCAATTTCATATTTGGCAACTTTAGTGCCTTTATATTGCTGTTTTAAAATAGCAAACAAAGACCCTAAGGAGACAAACTTTTTAGCTTGTTTTTCTTAGTTCATTTTGCTCATTTTACATTAGTTTTACTTGGTCATTTTTGGGCTTTCATACTAATAACCAAAGACACTTCCAAAGTGTTTTTGGCCATCTTTTGTAATTGTTTGCTTGCTGTTTTGTGCAGGTTTGCGAACAGATAGGAGGATACTTTGCCAAAAATTTGGCGGATTTGGAGCATCCGGGACCCCCGGGAGCACCCCTTTCTTCAATAAACATTTGTAAAACTTTGTAAACACTTGTGACCCCCCTAATGAATGGTCACAAGTCATTCCAAAAAAGAGATTTGTAAATTCATTAATAAAATCAGTGGGGCTGCAAGCTCCCACTCTTCATCCCCCTAGGGGGAACAATGTTTTTGGTGATTGTGTCATTTCTGCAATTTTAGCTTAGAATCAATTTTCACACCCAAGGATAAGCTAAAATTAATCTCTGAATTCATTATAAAGCACTACAATCATCGCATAGATTAGATTTCAATTTGGCAAGTAATACTTTAATTGCTAGACTAGATTTCCTTTTATGCAACTTTGCTTTCTGCAATTTCAAAGTTGGAAATAAACCGTCTCCTTAGTTCCTTGCAAGAGGCTGGACAATGAAGACTTGGTAATTAGAAAAACATTTCCTTTTCAGTTCTTTGCTTTATTGTTTAAAATAAACATTTCCCTTCGGCTCCCAGTGTTGTTCCTGACCCTTCCAGTTGCGAGCTTGTCTTGATCTTCTGGGAGTAAGTTTCATACACACTGGGCTGGTCAGTGTGGAGTAGTAATAACATGAAAATCTCAAAAGAAGACTATTGCTTGGCTTTAAGAACTGCCTAGGGGGAGTGTGCAAAGTTTCACTGAATACCTCGGGCTTGTTCCCCTCAGTGTTGGACCTCCGACACCTCTAGTGGGCTTGTTGGTGAAACCATTGGGTTTCGGCAAGTTCTCAACAAAGATTTGAACTAAAGGGATAACCTCTCTAGAGGCCAAATCTAGATTAGCTTTCAAACACTTTATTTTCTTGCAAATAAAATTTATCTCATTAACCTACTATCAATAAAGACAATCTAATAAAATACGCTATCTACAATTGCCCACGATACCTTTAAGATACTGGTCTCATTTTCACATTACACAAAGCCATTTGCTTCAAGTACCTTTATTTCTCAAGCACTTGTTATTTATTTTGAAGCATTTACTAATTTACTTGCATCTTGTTATCTAAGTATCCTTTTATGCAAGTATTTCTTTATGTATCTTATGGTGGTTGATTGATATATGCTCTTAGAGTAGATTTACTTGATGTGTTGTATTTTATAAAAACAAACTCCTAGAACACTAATTTCTTAGATTTAGTTTTAAGCCTTAGATTATTTTCTTTAGGGACTACCCCCCTTGGCTTCGCTAGGAGTTGGCCTAGACGGAGGAGTTGAGGATTAGGTGACAACACTTTAACTCTATCTTCCCCCCAAGGACACACTGAGTGGATTGAAGATTTCTTCCACGTTACCCAGGTGTGTATAAAGGCGGTAACAGTCTTAACACAAGAGTGACGCATTATTGGAGTTGGCTGGAATACTAGACCCATGTCGCCACTATTATGATTCACTGTTTCAAGAGTAGGGTTTTTGTTAATATTGGCTTTATTCTAGTGATCTATGTTACAATTGTGAGCAATAAGATTTGTGAAGGCATTGGTTGCATCGAATGGGAAATTCCTTAAACTAGCATTGTCTACAAATCCATCAGTTGGACATTCTTGAGCACTAATGCATGCTTGGCAACATCCATCATTTGCTATACATTTTCTACAATCATCATCTCCTTTATTATTAAAAGAAACTGTTTTATCTTGTTTTGACATTCACTAGGCGACATTATTACTGCTCTTATTTTCATCTCGCAAACCATCTTTCCTTTTTTTTTTTCTCAAATCTACACAGTGAAGGAAAAAAACCAACATTCCATGCTTGATACGACATTTGGCTACATTTAGTAACCTCCTTAGCATACATTATTGAAGTGATAGGTGGTTCATAGAAGGTTCAAGCTTCCTTGCACATTGCTCCATTACATTCGTAACAATTCCATGGGCCATTAAAGAAGCACCCTCTTTTTCTTTCACTAAGAGAGCTATCATGATGGCTAACAATTCCTAGAGGATATCTTTGGCCCCCTTCAACACAATAGTCATAATAACTTGCATCAGGGTAGACATATATTTCAGATGGGCTTCATTGGCAATAAAGAAGAAAATGTGAAACATTTCAAGGATTGGTTCATCACATTCAAGGTTAATTATCATAATGCAAGACCTAATTTTTGCAATAGTTTCTAAAGTGACCAAGGGGCTATTTATGTTATCTAGCTTGTGAAAGGTTGTAACAATTAAGTATCCCTTGACACATCATCATTATAGGGATCCCTTGGCACTATGATTTTGGTGTTTTTACTAAGACATGTAGCCACCATAATTGTCGTATTTGTGTCTTGATGTCTCAAAATCTCTTGAGCAATTAAGGCATTCATTGAGGGATGCATTACATCCAACATTGTTTGTGAAGATGACCTCTACACCTCAAACAAGTAACTTGCCACCTCCTCCAGGATCTTGAGAAGGGCATATTTGGATTGGGGAGAAGCTATAGCCAACTTCCCACTTCAAACAAATTTTGCTCCAATTGGTTTTCCATTTTTGCTTTCAAACAAACTTGTTGTACCATCTAATTCTTCAATTTTGGTAGCCAAGTATATTTTTACCTCTTTAGCGTAGATCTATGTTGTCTTTTGGAATTCATTCCTTATATCAATATTTGTGCCAAAAAATCAGATGTATGGGTCCACAGTGAGAATTTTGTTCTAGGGTTTTGGGAGCTAGGTTTTGGACAATCCTATAATTAGGGTTTTTGTTAGGGTTTGGCTAGGTTTCCCTTTCCTTCTTCGATTTGGCTTGTGATTGCTTGAATTGGTGTACCCATGCATTTTGGGGGATCGACTTGCAATTTGTAGGCATGCACTTAGTTTGCAATTTCATGCATTGTCTTTACAAGAACTTTGCAACTATATCTCTCTTGGTTTGTTGGCCCATAGGTTAGGACTCACATGCTAGGGTTTTCTTTGTTCCCAAAAAACTTCACCCTCAATTTCCTCTACCATGGTGTTGTTTTGTTGCTATGCTCATCACATGTCTCGATGTAGACAAAATTATTTATAGCCCTTGTGTTTCTGGCATCTGTTACAGGTAAATTCAACGAGGAATTTGTGTGGCCTTGATTTTGCCCTGAAAAGAAATTCATGCTCTACACTTGTGAAAATTGTGCCCGAGGGTTGTGAAAATTGTGCCTTGGGGTTGTGTTAGGGTTTTTGTGTGGAGGTGTTGTGTTTTACGGTTTTTTGGTTTTCCTTTCTAATGTTGTGTTTGCTACTCCAAATATAGTTCAACTTGCAAACAAATCACTTCATCTGTGATGATATTTTTTCTCAAGCTATGAAACTTACTAATTTCAATCCCTAAAAAAGTTTAGATTTTGAACAACGATAGTTTTGCATAGTGGAATAATATTCAAATGAAGCCCTCTTATCACTTGTAAGAGACACAAGTTTATATCATGCACAATAATATGTACTCCAAGGTGAAATATTTCAAATAAATAACATATATGAATGGTACGAACAAATAAAAAGAGCACTACACGTGTTTTATAAATACATGTCCTGTGGCACATGCTAGCTAGCCCACCTGTAATATTCCCGTCTTTAATCCCTAGTTTAGCAATGCATAATGTAAATACGATGTATGGCTGCGGGCCCAATGATGTAATATGTAAACATTGTATATCGAAATAATTAAATAAAATGTATCATCGGCTGCAGATGGACACGAACAGAGTCATGGGGGGCGAAGTTTCCACAAGAGAGGGGGGTCCAAAGGGGAATTATTCATGTGTATTAATTCCAATGTTGCTTGATGACATGGCATTTGATGATGATAGTACACCCCAATGTTGCAGGAAGCGCCCCCCCTGCTCCACCCTCGGAACCTCGCTTCGAGCGGATTCGCCATGGAAGTGACCCAGCTTAAGAAATCCGGAAGCTCGCTTCGGGGTGAAAAACCTCGCTCCCTGCCAGCATGGGAGCGATGCACCCCGAAGCAATGTTCCGAAATCGAGAAGAACCTCGCTCCTTGCCAGCATGGGAGCGATGCACCCCGAAGCGAGCTTCTGAAATCCAGAAGTTGGCTTCTGGATTTCGGAAGCTCGCTCCGGGGGTCGCT
The DNA here is from genome assembly GCA_010110895.2 of Picea sitchensis. Classification (NCBI taxonomy): domain Eukaryota; kingdom Viridiplantae; phylum Streptophyta; class Pinopsida; order Pinales; family Pinaceae; genus Picea; species Picea sitchensis. Next base: position 151,270 of record SNQJ01S0011614.1, read on the forward strand.
TCTCGAGCGCTTCCTTAACGCTTCCCGAACAATTGAGCTAGTACATGCTTGGCCAAGGTTCCTTTGGGACCAACCAAGCAGTAAGAGATCGAGGGAATTTGAGTTCTCTCGCGTGGTGGAACATTTATGGTGATGGCACCCCATAGCTCCAACGTTTGGCAACACAAGTGCTTTCATAGGTGGTGAACACTTCTTCTGCAGAGAGGTGTTGGAGCACCTACGGTTTAGTCCACAACGTCAAAAGAAACAGGTTGAATGCAGGCCGGGCATAGAGCTTGGTTTATGTTCATTACAACTTGCGATTGTTGTCCCATTACTGTGAGGAGGCAAAGGATGATAAAAACTTGATGCGTTGGGACAACAATCCAGAGGAGGATAATTTGGAGGATGGGGTAATGCTTTTAGAGCAATTGGAGAATGCTCTTTTTGATGATGATGATCATGCTGAGATGCCACCCCCAACTACTACCCGATCCTTGGTCCCCCTGTTCAGGACTCTAGCAGCATTGGATTAATCTTCATCTACAGATTCTGCACAATTTCGTCCTTCTCAGGCTCCTCCACTACCACCACGTGGAGGCACACGCGGCAATCGTGTTGGTGGAAAGTGGATGGGATAGTTGTTTGATGTTTCTCCTTTTTCATTACTTTACAATGTACATGTCAGTCTATAGATGATAGATTCATAGCATTTAGCAACTAGACTCTAGAGTCTAGCACAATTTAAACTTTATTGTTTTGGACCTTTCGATCTTCATAATTAAGTGCAGATGGCCTATTTTGTAATCATAACTGTTTGATCATGACTCATGTTATTGTTGACAGTTTCTAGATGACTGATTTCATTCCATAACTTAATGGTCTACTTTCTATTATATGGCTTAAAAATTTGTATGTTCGTTAGTAAGTTTGTAATTGCTAGATTCTAGATGGTTGATGCTCGAATGATTAATCATTGATGTACTACTACTTACTACTATGGATGCCATTTTAATGTTACAATGTACAAATATGCATGTTTTCATACATTTTGCTGCTAATTCGTCTTTCTGCATGTTTTTTAAATATAAAATCAATATATATATATATATATATATATATATAATAGATGCTCCCGGGATGCTTCGCTCCCTAAAAACGCTCTCGCTCCGCTTCGTGCTCTAGCAACATTGGTACACCCCATTGATGCCTTTTCCTTGATGATGTCATGATGACGGTGAAGGACGTTGCAATTGTGATGGGACATTGCACTTGAGGATGATGTGACACATGCTTGAGCTGACCTAGCACATATGATGATGAGTCGACACCATTTTGATGAGGAGACATGACCTTTTGATGAGGAGGCATGACTTTTTGATGATACATTGCACCTTTTGGGGAGAGACATGACTTTTGGAGCATTCAAACCCCATTTGGAGATGATGTCACCCTTTATGAGTCTTCTACATGCACATGCCTGACATTTTGGGAGGACGTTTTCATGTTTTAGCATTGTATCTTTGTTTTAGAGGATTTTTTGGGGTCGGCCTTAGACCTATCCACCTTTTATCATGGATTTATTATGTTTTAGGAGGATACTAGCTCATTGAGGGTAAAGTGTTTGGTTTCCTCATATAAATAGAGGAAGTGCTCCCTCATTTGTACATATTGCTACTTGTGGAGGATTGCAACTACTTGTCTACTTCTATCTTTTCTGTTTTGCTATGGATGAATGACTTATGTGCCTTTTTGGAGAGATGATGTATAGATTCTTTCTCAAGTTTGATGGATGAATTTATTTATGAATGTATGAAGTGTGAATGTGCTTATCGAAGTGGTGATAGTGCATTTTTCCTTGTATTTTTCTTGAATAAATCCTATCTTGCAAACCCTAGGAAGGTTTCTAGTGGAGAACTTTCCCTTGTTATTGTCTTTAAAGCATGTTAAAGGACATAGGATGTTTTTCTAGGGTTTGTAGTGGACTACCCTCGTTGTCTTTCTTTAGGATAACCTTCTATGGTTTGTAGTGGACTACCTTAGGGTCTTATCCAAAGTCCATGTTTCACCTTTGTCTTCAAGAAAGTTCATATTTGTACTCCTATTATCCCCAACTCCTAGGGATAACTAAGGAGATGATGTCTTGAGGCCCTTAGGTTGCAGACATGGAGTACCGAGAGACAACTTGACCAGCAGTGTCCACTTGCACAGACAGAGACCCACCTCGCCACCACAGTTCCAGGTTCATCACGACGGTATCCACCACATCAGCTGGCTTCCGGGAGACATTGGGTCTTGCTCCATGAGGTACAAGCCAGGTATCATGGTGAGTGTCATTTCAATATTTGAGGCATTTGGGTTTGTTGCATCTATAATTGCTTTTGATTATGTAATGTTTGCTTGGACATATGCTCTTTGCCCTGTTTCACTTTGGTTGTTGACATTGCTCTCTAGTAAGTGGGTCACCCTTGGGGATAGGTTTGCTACTGGGAGGTCCTCTTGACGAGTCATCATGCCATTCTCGACCATACTTGTTACTTTCCACACTTCATCCCCTCATCTCCTTACGTTTTGGGATTTTTGGGTGTATTGACCCAAGAAGGGGTTGTCCCTCATTTCATGGGAAGAAGGGGTTGAAGGCCCAAGGGCTTGTAGCTGGCAAGAGTAGAAGGCAATCATGAACCTTCTAGATGCTCGCCCAGGGATCCCGAGGACAATGAAATGTCGCTCATAAGAAACTGATGGGACCCATAAAAAATAACTAATACAAATGCCAACCAATGTGGAGCATGTGTCGACACTGTTTTTCATGCTTAGGTAGAAGCCCCACACATGTTTCAACTTGGGGAAGCATGATGTGACCAGGGTAGAGTCAAGGTGGGCACAATTTTTCATGCTTAGGTAGAAGCCCCACCTTGGCTTCAACTTGGAAACATCTTAAAAGAATAAAAGGCAATAAATGGGCTTGGGAAAATGTTGCATTGAAAATGAAGGTGAAACACACCCTCTACAAAGGCACCCATAAATGAGACACTACAATCCGGTGTATGTCATGAACCCCATGCCCAAGAGTCTTTCCCCCATCCATGTCACTTCATCCACATGACTTAGAGAAAGGTCTGCTTGGGAAACACTCCTAAACTTGAGGTACAATTCACCCAATAGGTCGCTTTGTCAACCCTCCATACCTAAACTAGGCAAATTGCATAGGGTTTGTTGACCACCTATTTCGACTAGGGGGTCAACTCCATGTGTCATGAAGCTATGTACCTGATGGTGCAACAAAGTTGAAGAGTTACTGGTTCTGCAAGGCAATTTTGGCCTCAACACTTCTTTTTGTAACTGGAATTTCCGCTCCCCTGCGTGGGATAATAATGTAATGGGTCTGCATGGATCATATTGTAGGTTAGTTGCCTAGGACTTTATCATTAGGGAAGTCCTTTCATTGCGTGTTTTTTTCCCTCAGGTAATCAATTTGGCCTAACCAACCATTTTAATTACCCTTGAGTTTTTCACTCCCACAATAATCCTCCAAAGTGGTGAAAGGCGTTCTAACGATCGAGCTCAATGGGTAACTAGGGTCTAGGAATATTGAAAATGACCATGCTAAGCATCTCCTAGGGTCTTGCGGAATTTTGTCGAAGTATTTTTTTTTAATTTTTTAAAATTACCCAATTAATGGTAATTTTAATTAAATTTGATGTAAAAATGTAAAAACTAGGTGCGTAGGGATTTTGATAGGGGTGTGAGTACTCAAAAGAAATGGAATGAGATCCCCTACACACTTGGACCAAGTTTCAACTCAATTGGACAAGTTTTGCTAGGTCATTGTGCATGAGGAGTCCAAGTCAACAATTTAATCGCTCTAATTTGGCAAAGTCAAAAATGTCATTTTTTGTAAAATGAGCAAAAAAGAGTTGAGAAAGAGTGGGAAATGTTTCCTAAGCCTTTTCCTAAGTTAGAAAAACACTTTTCTAACTTACCCAACCCCCCACACCTAGCCACTACCTCAACTCACCTTTTCCCCAGGGGAGTTGCGCCCCCCTTGGTGAGGAACATGTCCAAAGTGAAAAATTAAATAAATTTGACCCCCCTAACCCCTAGTGCGCCCTCCTAGTGATCTAACATGACTATTGGGTGGTCAAAAAGGTGTTTCCCCTCCCCCTCACTCAACCCTCACAAACCCTAGACTACCCAAACTCTAAAAGTGTGCCATCCTTGAGATGGTGAGTTCTCTTGCATGAGTGACACTTGGAGCTCATCCAAGAGGGGTCACTCTTGCCTCCCAAGTATAAAAGAAAGCCTCCCCTCCCTCATTTGACATTCTATTCTCAGTGTACTATTACTATGCCCAAATTTCTCCCACTCTTCTCTCTTTCTCCCATTTGCTCTTTCTCCTATGTAAATTTTGCTGCAAGTATTTGCAACAACCTTTTGGTATTGAATAAAGAAATCTTTGGAGGATCCATGGTGCATTGAGAGTCTTCTTGGTTATTGGAGGTGATATTGTTTGGTTTACTTTGTGTATGTATTTTGGTTATAGATCTAGAGTAGAAACCCCAAGCAAAGTATTTTGCTTGGGTAGATCTATGATAGTATTATTGTAGATCTAGTGAGTAGTTTTTTGAGATTTTATAAAGTATTTTGTTTCCTCTTTTAGATCTACTCACATTTACTCTGTTTTGTAGCTTTGCTTCCCAAGTTTGTAGGTCACCCAAGGGTTTTGTGGACAAATTTCAGATTTGGAAATTTGTCCCTTCACCCAAGGGTTTTGTGGACAAATTTCAGATCTGGAAATTTGTCCCTTCACCCAACTCAAGCCTCTAAAAATTTCTGCAATTATTTTCTGTACATTTCCATACTTATTTTGGGCATTCTAACTCTCTTGAATAGGTCTTTTAAATACATTTTACTTGCTGATTTTTACACAAAATATTTCTGTTTTCACTAACAAAAAATATTTGAAGTTTTGGGTCACTTTTGCAGCGAAGCTTGCTGGTTTTTTGCAGATCTGAACCAGAAAAGAGGAGGTATAGCCCATTTGGGGCCCTAAAACGTCAAGAAAAGACCTCCCAAGTTGGGCTATAATTCACCCAACTCTTCTCTCTTCTTCTATCATTGTAAGCAAGCCCAAAGAGAGTCTCTTGGGTTTGCATTTCTTTTTAAGTTTTAATTTTCTGCGTTTTTTAATTATTTGTGCCTACACCTTGCATAGTGGATTGGCCTAGCCACCCATGCAAAATCGTAAGGCTAGTAATTAGATTTATTTTCAGTTGGTTATTTTATTTTAAAGTTTGCTCCACTTGTCCTTAAGGCAAGGTTGTGTGGCTAGGTTTACTTGCTTTCATTTCAAGTTAAGCCATTTCATTTGTTTTTTTCATTCACCCACTTGGGCACAAAACCGGTAGGCTTGTCCTCCATTTTGTGCCTTTGTTGAGGTTGCAAGTAGATTAGTTGTTTATTCAAGTTATTTACTTTATTTCATCCTTTTGCCTACACTCTGCAAAGAGGATTGGCCTAGCCACCCATGCAGTTTCGTAAGGCTAGCTTTACATGCTAATTTGTTTATAATTGTTTATGCTTCTACTTTCGTTTAGTTACTTTTCAAGTTCATTGTTTATATGTCATAATAGTTAGAAGCATTTCCTTTTATTTCATTCTTGTATAAGCTCTTGGAAGCATTTTATTTCTTGTGCAATTTCTTTAAGTTGAATCTATAAGCATCTTGTTTATTTCTTTTTCAAGTTCTATCTCCTTAAGCATTTAACACAAGTAATCTTATTTGTTAACTCAATCAACTTGTAGCTTTAGGAGGGTTAATTAATCTAGTAATTAGAGCACCCTTCAACTTTCGCCACCAAAAAGGAGGCTTGTGGAGGCTACTTGGGGTGCTAGATCAGGGATGATCTCAAGGCACTTGGTGTCCTCCTTGTTGAGCACCCAAGTTTTCTGGGTTGACCTGTGGAGCTAGGGTAAGGCCTTATTTGCCTTGCTTATTGAGCACCCAACAATCATTTTGGCCAAAGCGGTAGGAGTATAGTGGAAGTCACCTAGTTTAGGCTTGCAACTTCACCTCACTTAATTCAACCTTAAAATTTACTCACACAACCTATGCTTCAATTTCATAATTTAATCTAAGTTGTGCTTTACTTTCCTGCAATTTTACTTCCAACATTATCTTTATTGCAATTTACATTTCAGTTGGGCATCTTTGTGGTTGAATGGTGTATCTTAAAGTTGCGCACTTGTCATCTTGGTAGTTTCTTTCCAAGTTTATGCATCCTTGAAGTTGCACATTAGTGCCATTGGTGGATTTCCTTTCAAGCTTTTGGTTCTCTTAAAAGTTGTGCATTAGTCCTTCAGCTGCCTCACTTGAAGTTGCACATCTCTCTTTTTGGGCATCTAAGCTGTGGTTTGAAATTGTTTCTTTTGGTGGTGAATGCATCTTTGAGCTATCTCCTTTTACTTATCTGCAAAATCAATTAAGTTGTTAGTTCAATTATTGCTTCATTGGTATAATAGATCTAACAAACTATCTTTCCTTTCTTTTGTAAATTTGTAAGTAATTGTATCTTTGTATATTGTAGAATCATTTAGCTATTCTTTATTGTTGTAATTGCATCTCATTTAATTTGTAAAGTCGTTCTTTAATTGTACTTAGAAGTTTTGTAAACTTAATTGACCCCATTGCCCAATCTCTAAGCACTAGTCATAGTTGACTTTAGGGAAAGGGCTGATTTACATTAAAAGTGTGCATTGCATTGTTGTCTCTCATATAGGCTAGCTCCTCCTTACCTTTAACAAACTAAAATTAACTCCTAGAATTCATCTAATAATTCACATAGTAACTAGAGTCTACCCCCCTTGACTTCCCTAGGAATAAGCCTAGACGGAAGAAGTCCAAATCGCGGTGACAAGTGGGTTTGGACTTAGGCATTGTGCCTCCAAGGACACATTAAGTGGATTGAGACTTTTCCATGTTTGCAAGTGTGTATTAGGACGACAACAGGGTTTTTGAGCACTTGTTTATTTTGATGAGGTGGTTTGGATGCACATGCTTAAATGGCTCTCTTATTGATTTGATTTACTCATCGTGATGCATTTGACTTGAGATCCTTGGAGGGTGTATTCATTGTCTTTTCAGGACCTAGTTGGTGGACAGATTTGGAAGCCTAGCTTGGGCTTCCTTGGGGCTTGAATCCCACAGGTTGGATACGAGGGCCCACACACCGGATAAAGATGATATGCCTTTGGAGGCCTAGATGACACCTTGGAGGATCTCACCTAGCCCCTCCAAGCCAAATGACTTGCCTTTGGAGGCTAAAACGTCATCTTTAAGGGCTTGACGTCACCCTAGGGCCAGGGTTTGGTGGTTATTGGAGACACTTGGCATTTTTGAGGGAGAAGACCCTTTGCATGGTAGAGATGAGCCTAATGCACGAGGGAGGAGCCTTAGGAGGCCCAACGATTCATCTTCAAGCTCAACGTCCACCTAAAAATGCCAAAATGTTGCCCCAAGAGGGTGACGTCATGTTTCTAGGGTTTATCTTATGTGCAGATTATGAATTAAAAAATATTATTTTGGGGCAAGAGGAAGGGTTGTTGTCCCCTTTTCTTGTGATTTACTCTTTGAATGTGGACAAACTATGTTTTAGAGGATTTGTATAAATAGAGATCATCTCTATTTCTTTTTGTCATAGCTCTCCCATTGTGAGAAGACTACTTGGTTAAAATTTGCGCCCTCTTGGGCATTTTTGGTATCTCTCTCTTGTGCAAATGCTTCTTGGTGATATTTCTAGGTGAATGCTTGAGCTAAAGTGGTGTGCCCCTCTTGAAGGCTTATGTTCTTGGTCTTGGATGGTAATTTGCTTGGTGAACTAGGGCTTGATCTCTCTCTCTCTCTCTCTTGGAATTGGTAAGGAAAATCTGCATTTGTTAGTTCTTTCTTGCTTATTCTTGTTCATTGTTGGTTGAAACCCTAGGAGGAGCATGTTGTATACACCCTCCATTAAGCTTCATCTTATTTGCTAAAGTTTATAAGTCATTTTGGTAAGGTTTGCTAGGAGAAGTATGAGTGTGTACATCCTCCTAGGTTTACCTTAGTTTGATTGGCATGCCCTAGGGAGTAAGAGGATTTACACCCCTAGGGATTTTGTTGGTTTAACTCACAGTTTTAAGACTCCATTCACCCATTTTTTTAAGGCACTAATCTGAAGTTTGCATTGGAGAAATAATTTGTTTGCCTTGGTAAACGTGATTTAGTGAGATATTGATCTTGTTCAAGTTGGAATTTTTTTTGCATGTTAAGAGCTTGTCAAGGCCACTAGGGCATCTTAATTGGCTTGGTCTTCTTGGAGCTATAACTCATTAAAAGTTACAGCCATTAGGGCTGCAGCAAATCTTTCTTTTGCTTACTTATAACTCACATTTCAATCGTAAAAAAATGCTAATAATTTGCCAGCATAATCTACTAGTCCTAGCACATTTTTTGGGTGGATTTTTGGCAAGTTTTGGTTGCTGATCTTTCTGCTGTAACAACTTGTTTGCTACAGCCATAAGGCTGAATATTATCTCTACAGTACTTGTTTCTTACAAACTTGTTTCATTGCTAAAGTCTTGTGCTTTTATACTAGAGTTATACTAGTCTTTAGCTAACCTATCTCTTGCATCATTTGGTAGACTTTTAGCATTTGTTTAGCAGCTCTAACAACTATTTACTTGCTGATATATATATTTGTTGACTGCTGCAAATAGGGACAACAACCTTAACTTACTTGTCCACCTGTTGCCGTCCTAATACACACTTGCAAACGTGAGCAAAGTCCAGCTCACTTAGTGTGTCCTTGGAGGCACAATGCCTAGGTTCACAGTCCACACTGTCACCTTGACTGGAACCTCTTCCTTCTAGGCTTACTCCTAGGGAAGCCAAGGGGGGTAGACCCTAGTTACTAGATTTGATTTAACGTTTATGTTCTAGGAGTTGGTTTTAATTTGTTAAAAGGCTTTTGGGAAAGCTAACCTAAGATGCTAAGGCAACAAATGCAAAGTGCAAGTTTATCTAGATGACAATCAACCCTTTCCGTAAGTCAACTATGACTAGTGCCTAAGGTTGTGCAAGGGGTCAACTAAGTTTGGGGGTGTTCAATTACAAATGTTTACAAGTAAAATAAGTTGAAAACTACCCCCACAAACTAAAGATTACAATTATTTATACAATGAAAGATAAATATTACAAATGTACAAAAAGATACAAAGATACAAGATATGAGAGTTTAGGAGATACAAGATGAGATCAACACATAAGCCAAGCATGCCCCAATAACACTTACTCTATTGGACTGCTTTTCAATGGCAACCACTAAAGCACTCAAGATTCAAGAAGATGAAGCTTCCCCAAGTGGGATACTCAACT
>SNQJ01S0011615.1:9010-21570 GCA_010110895.2 Picea sitchensis
CAAATAGAAACGAGACATGTGGCGGGTGATTATGTCAACTCTTTGAACCAATTTAAAAATCTCGTGCACTTACAAAGGTCATATGGTAATGTTATATGACCGGGGCTTAACCATTTACATAAACCAATTCCGCATGCGCTCTCCGTATGAGAAAGGGTCGTATGGGCAGATAATGCAACCACGGGCAGGGGCTAAGCCCCAGCCCGACCCCCATGCCAATATACAAAAACTTTAATTTAAATAAATTTAAATACATGTTGTTAATAAGAAACACCGTGTGGGCTAGTGGTAGCCCACACTCTACCAAAACGCGGAGACAAAGGGGGAGGTCCGGGGTTCGATCCCCACAGACTCCATAAAATTTTGATTAACAAACCATAGCCAATAAAGGGGTGCCACGTGGCAACCCACGACTGGGCCACGTGGCACCAAAACATTTGCCAAGATAATTCCATGTGTTGTCAAATGATTCACCCAAATCTACCAATCCAAAACTACCACGTCACCTCTGCCACATCAGCATGTACGGTCAAGCCACATCACCACTGCCACGCCAGCCTGTACGGACTGCACAGTCAGTGTCCCTTTTTTTTTCCCTGTTTGACGATTCGAACAGATCGCGATATCTCTCGCTCCCACGTCCTTTTGAGACAAAACGAGTTGCGTTGGGTTCGTGACGACGAGGGCTACGCTCTCGTTCGTTTTGAGGCAATTCCGAGAACTTTGATTTTTGAGCTAAAATTTGACCCCTGGTCCATATTTTGATCAAAACTTACAACGATTCACGACACCCACATGGAAAGCACAGACTCGTGCCAAGTTATCCTTCACCTCTTTCCCTTAGGGCATGCAATGATCCCCTCATCAGGAATCATGTCGTCCCTAGGCGATAGGGACAAATATAACCCTGGTGCTACATAACCTATCTGGACCAAGGACTCTAGATGAATCCAACTCTCTAGGAGCCGAGTTACGGACAAGAGGACTACTCCCACACCCCAAGAAACAAATCGACAAGATGCAAGATGACGTCTTTCGAAGGAAGTGCAAGATAAAACAGGACTTCGCCAACAACCCGACCATTCATCAAGTCTAAACTAGTCAATAATTACAATCTATTTTAACATTGATTACAAATCTAAATTAGCAAGTCTAAATTACAAATTAGTCATTAATGTACAATCTAATTTACCATTAAATACAAATCAAATTTAACAAGTCTAAATTACAAATTAGTCAACAATTACAATCTAAAATTGACAAGTCTAATTTAATCAATACTAAAACTACAAACAGTAATTACAATCTAATTTGACAAGTTTGGTGTAATCAATACAAAAACTAAATTGACAAGTCTAGTCTAATTTAATCTAAAGGCTGTTTATTCAAAGTAAAGGAAGTCTATTCAAATTAAAGGTTGTTCTATTCAAAGACTTTTAAAAGAAGAGGCTGTCTATTTAATGAGTTCGGATGTTAATTTGGTTGTCACAATCGTTGTCTGTTAAAGGACTTAAAGGATTTAAGGTTGTCTATTCAAATGAAGAGGATGTCTATAATAAATGTTAATTCGCTAACTGTATACAAGCTAGTTTAATTCCTCATAAAATATCGGTCTATAAACCATAGCATTGATATCACCATCTTTAAAGGAGCTTCGCAGAGTTGAAATAATGATAAGCGTTGAGATAATTATAAGGTAATCCGTGAGTTTAAAAACATGAATTTGTAGTCAAATATTACATAATAAGATAATCTAAGCCCAATAGAAATCGTTGTAGAAGCTATTGGTAAAGATTTGTTGTAACTAAACATTGGCAATATAAAATCTTGATGGATATTCACTGTACAGTCTTTTAATTTAAACTAAATATACAATGAGAAATTTGTCTACCGTATTCCAACTAATAGAATGATGTCATAAATTTTTGGGTTTAGATGATAAAAAATGGAAAAGTCGAATTTGAAAGTCTTTGTCAAAATGAATGTAGCCACCATAAAGGAAGAACCCACGCCTTACTCCAACATATCCAGGGTATACAAGTGTGTATCATATAAATAAATAAGGAAAACACTACCATTACAATCGTTGTTGTAAATACGCTACCCCTTTAAACCGCTACGTTTTGTTTATCAATCATTAATCGTTTTCTAAATAAAGAATTCTCTTGTTAATTATTTCAATTGCATATGAATACTAAATTCCATTTCTAAATAATGAAATCTTTTCTAAACAATAAAATCGTATCTGAGTAGTAAATTCGTGGGTAAAGTGAATTGCAGTGGGTCAAATTCACAGTGGTGAATGCCGACAATAGTCATGAAGCGCATAGGTTTAACACAAGAATTTGCTGAGTTACAAGTGATAAATCGATAAGTAACAAGACTTCAATAGGGGTACCATTATTTTTTATCCAAAGTATGTTAAAGACGTAGTCTAAAGATAATAAATCTCAACCAATACATAGGAAAAATAAAACGCCACCAGGAAGATTCAAATGCCAAAAATAGTTGTTGGGTAAGGTGAGTAAGCGGGGTATCACTTTCAAACTGATACTGCAGTGGTATGGGTAAGAATGTCGGGTAGAATTTTCTATTAAAGGTGATAAAAGAGGAAAACATAGAATGTAAATTTTCCAGGAAGGGTATTAAAACGCAGGGATCCATGTAGACGATCATAAGCGGTTCATTGCGGGAAAGGAATAACAATCGCAGAGGTAATCAAACACAACAAGGTGAAAGACAATCACTCGACCAGGAACAACCAACATAGGTATATAGCTGGGAAACTATCCTTCGCTCATCATTCATGCACAGAAAACCGGGGAATTAGGATCTATATGTCTATTAACATTGAAGTGAAGATTGTCGATCCGGCTCCTGGCCGACTGCTCAAGGGTGGAATGATGAACTAGGAATGAGGATGAAGTATAAGGCACTAACACTTCACAATAAATCAATAAAACCCATAGGACAGTTACAACATTCAGGGATCGAAAGCCAAGGGAATCAAGTCAAACAACGGGCTTAAGACAAAGGGAAAATTAAGTTCTCACCTAAAATGTGAAGTAAAACGCTTTCTTTACACAATTAAAAGTACAAAAATGAAGGTGTACAATCCACAATAATCTACCATGCAAAATCAAATCTTGCGTACTGTAGTCCAAGGTGACCTCTCTGAGTCGATGTCCCACGCGCTCCATGTATCTCCCGCATGCCGACCGCTGTGACTTCACCGATACCTCCCAGTTTATTCTAGGGGTACTTTTCTTCCCCCACATCCCCCAATCCGCAGAGGGGCTACACACACTAAACGAGAGAACAACTAGCTCCCATCTTGCCTCACAAGGCCGAGCTACCACTCCTCACCGATCTAGGTATCCCAAATCCCAGAAGATAAGTCATTCAAGTCTAAAATTCTATAGCGTAATGTTACGTATAACAGAACATATCCATCCTTCTCCTCCTCCCTCCATTATATAGAATTTCTAAGTCATTTTCTTTCCGAAATTTACATTTATTTATTGTTCAATAATTTAATTCAGAAAAATCCTCCTCGTACATGTGTCACCCATCCCCTTCATTGCACCAGAAATTAATTTCATTAATTATTTAATTACTCCTATTTCCCTGACCCACCTAAAAGCATTCCTGGAATTGCTCCTAGGTGTCCCCATCTTCCCTTACACATTTTAATGACTTACCCCCTTACTAATTAACTAGTTGAGTTCAAATTAGAAAGTTCTTAAATGAAATATTCCTTTCTAAGTTAGTCATTCTACTTTTTCCTTAAGTTTCCCTTTCTCTTTATATTTCCCCCTTTTTCCTTTAGTTTCCTAATTCTTTTAAATTTCCCTCTTTCCCTTTTTATCTAAAACTCGAATTAGAAAGTGTAAGAAATAACCCCCTTTTTCCCCTTTTTCTTTTTAATTAATAAATTTTAATTAGCATGTGTAACAAAACAATCATTTCCCTCTTTAAATTTTAAATCCCTTAATAGTTTGATTTTAATAATTTAATTGATTTTTTTACCCCCTTTTCTTCACATGTTTAATGATTATTTTTATTATTATTATTATTTTCCACAAGTATTACTTTAGACCTAGATTTTAATTTTCGAGGTTGGGCGACATTTTATTAGGGAAATTGTTTTTAAAATTGTCTTATCGTGTTATTTGTTCTAAGGCCATCTAGGTTTATTCTCTTATTAGTTAACAACATGATGTTCACTTCAGGACGCACTAGGTGCTCCAAGGGTGCCACTCGCCTCATTTTGTTTCCCTTGCGCGATGTACCCTTCAGGATGGACTATGTGCTCCAAGGGTGCCACTCGCCTCTTTCTATTTTTCTTGCGCGACGTGCCCTTCAATACGCACTACATGCTCCAAGGGTGCCATTCACCTCTTTCCATTTTTCTTGCGCGACGTGCCCATCAGGATGCACTATGTCCTCGAAGGGTGCCACTCACCTCTTGACTTACTTGGTAGACATCAAAAAACACTGGAGTCAATACTCCGTCATGTGATATTGTGGGAGACTAAGGCCCTCTAAGGAATAAGGCCCCTGCCTTATTGCGCTCCCCTTAGAATCGTCATCAACAACTATCGAAGTCTACCCTCACGACATCGTGGGTCTTCTCGAACTAGGTAATCATTAACCTACAGTTCGAGACATGGAAGGAGTGATAGTAGGCTATGGCAAGGTTGTTTTCCACACCTCTCCCTCAATGTCTCTGGTGGTCTTGCATGACCCCTCTACTCCACATGTGAGTCTAGTCGGTAAGCTATTGTCAACCTACATCATCAAAGAATCACGTCAGAAATAATATCCATAATCATAACATCTAATGATATGCACAAATGTCATATATATACAATAATCAAACCCCAATAGTCCACTCCCTGACTCGTTCCAGATTCCAAGGGTTCTGTCAGTGCCTCAACATCCTCGAGGTCCAAATCCTGCACACTTGGGAGAACTGAGTCAATAACACTTGTCTATGTCAATACAATAAAATAACATGTCATCATATCCATAATGCCTCATAATCATAATCAAATGCCCAATAGTATAATAATATCGATCACTTGCAAGAAAGTTTCCTAAAATAATAAGTTCTCTCAGTGTGCGCAAGAGAGGGATGTTACATACACCCCCTCTTGGTCTAAACTTCGTCTCGAAGTTTCACAGTATATAAGTGTCGAAATAAGGTGTATCACAGTTTCATAAGTCTATCTATCAAATAACAATTGAAACTGATGGCGCATATCATATGTGTCCTCCCAGGTCACCGATTGAGGACTATAGTTGTCCCACTCGACCTTGAACTTCTCTACCATTCGAACTTGTAGCTATCGAATGCAATGATCCAAGATGCAGATCGACTCAGTCCTGAGCACCCCCTCTTCTGATACCTGCAAGGAACTCATGTCAATAACATGTGTAGGATCACTAATATAATGTATCAAAACATAAATGTGAAAAATATCATGCATACGCCTCAAAGAATCAGGAAAGGCTAGTCGATAGACCACATGCCCCTTTCTCTCCACAATATCAAAAGGTCCCACGAACCTAGGAAGGAATTTATCTCCCTTTCCAAACTTGATCGAACTCTTATGCGGTTTTACCCACAAGAAGACTTGATCTCCAACTTCTTAACTATGGTCAACCTGATGTGCATCGACATAACTCTTCTATCGATCCTAGGATTCTTTGATCCTTTGTCTTATTGTTTTCATTTTCTCTTCCATTTCTTGGATTGCTTCTGGTCCCACCAAGACCCTATCCTCAACTTGATCCCAACTCAAAGGCGTTCGACAAGGTCACCTGTAAAGAAACTCGGAAGGCACCAGCTCAATGGTGATTTTGTAACTGTTGTTATAAGAGAATTCTACTAGTGGAATTTTGTTGGTCCATCACGTACATGCACAACATGTCTTCCAAGATTTGTTTTTTTCATTTGGTCTTCCCATCAGTCTCCGGGTGATATACAGTACTAAAGTTAAGTTGGGTATCCAAGGCCTCCTAGAAACTAGTCCAAAATTGTTCGGTAAACCCCGATCCTCGATCGGATATAATCCTCTTAGACATGCCATGCAACCTCACAATATCACTAATGAAAACACTAGCTATGTTAGGTGTCTGATACGTCGTATGCACCAGAATAAAATGATCACTCTTCATCAGACTGTTGACTACCATGAAAATTGAGTCTTGTATCATTTCCGTCATTGGCAATCCAACAATGAAATCCATCAAAATGACCTCCTATTTTGATTTTGGAATAGTTTGTGGTTGTAGTAATCCTTCTGGATGTCTATGTTTAGCCTTTACTTTTTCACATTCTAGACATTTGGCCACATAGTTGACTATGTCTTCCTTCATTCCTCTCTAGAAGAATAAGGTTTTAAGGTCCACCCTCATCTTCGTGACTCCTGGGTGGGCCATGTACACTTCTCTGTGAGCCTCGTTTAGGATCAAACTCCTCAAATCGTCGTTCGGTGGTACGTAAATCAAATGTTTAAACCTCAATAATCCATCGTCGTCAAACGTAAATCCTTCAAATGTTGGTACGATCATTGTGTTTTGTCTGATAAAGTCCTCGACCTACTTGTACTAGTCATTGTCGCATTGTAAAGTTAGATTATTTTCACGTAGTTTCATCTGAAGAGGCAACACCAAAAATACGCATGGTCTCTGACTCAATACATCTGTCATTCATTTCATTGTTCCCTTTATGTAAGTAATATTGAAATCGTACTCCCTAAGAAATTCCGAGCAACGTCGTTGTCACGCATTCAGGTCACGTTGTGTAAAGATGTGTTGTAGTCCACATTGGTCCATCCTTAGTTCAACTTTTTTTCCAAGAAGGTAGTGTCTCCAAACCTTCAAGGCATATACAATGGCTAACAACTCCAAATCATGCGTCACATAGTTCTCCTCCTTCCTTATCAGTTTCTTCGAGATGTAAGTGATCACTCGACCGTCTAGCATCAAGACTCTTCCTAAGCCTTCCTTGGATGCATCAATGCATAACAGGAAGTCTGCGTCCATGTCAGAGACCTTTAGTATAGGTTCAGTTGTCAACAACTCCTTGAGCCTCTGAAATGATTCCGCCCATTTCTCAGTACAAACAAACTTCTTGTTCTTCTTCTGCAATTTCGTGATCGAATTTTCTATCTTCAAAAATCCCTCGACGAACCGTCGATATTACCCTCCTAAACCCATGAAGCTACGCACTTCTGGGACATTTTTCAATGTAGGCCATTCCATAATACCCTCGACCTTTGCTATATCCATGACGATACCTTCGCTGGACATGACATGCAATAAGTAGTGAATCTTCAATTGATAAAACGAGCATTTGGACAACTTCCCATACAATTTGTGCCCTCGCATACATTGTAGTACCAAGAACAAGTGCTCATCATGCTCCTTCGTCGTCTGAGAGTAAATCAAATTATCGTCAATGAAAACTTGGATGAACTTGTCCAAGTACTCGCGGAACACCCCGTTCATCAAACTCATAAATACCCCTGGGGCGTTTGTCAATCCAAACGGTAAAACAATAAACTCGTAATGAACAAACCTCATCTTAAAGGTGGTCTTATGGATTTCATCCTCCTTGATCCATAATTGGTGATACCCTATTCAAAAATTGATCTTGGAAAACACTGTCGCACCCTTCATCTGATCAAACAGATCATCAATCCTCGACAACAGATACTGATTCTTGATCGTTTCCTTTTTCAATTGACAATATTCAATGAAGAGCCTCCATGACCCATCCTTGTTTCGTATGAATATAACAGGTGCACCCCAAGGTGACATACTTGGACGTATCAGTCCCAGGTCCAACATTTCCTTCAATTGCATTCTCATCTCCTATAACTCTGGGGTCGACATCCAATAAGGCATTCTAGATATCAGTTCAATCCCCGGTTTTAGGTCTATGTAAACTCCAATTCCCTCTCTGGTGACATCCCAGGTAACTCCTCTAGAAAGACGTCTGCAAACTCTCTCACCACCGGTAGGTGTTCTAGACCTGTCGCTACTCCTTTTTCATTTAACGCAAGGATCACATAAAGCTTACATCCCTTGCGCAAGCTCTTCCGTAACTGGAAGGAAGAGATAAAACTCAGGGAAAATCCCCGGTTCAGACCTACAATCACGTGTATCTGTCCCTCATCATCGACCAAGATCATCCTTTTCATCTTACAGTTGAGTATCGCCTCATGCGATTCCAACCATTCCATACCGATCATGACATCATAAGATCCTAAGATCATGACGTACAGGTTTGCCCAAGTGAAAAATGCTCCAAGGTTAAGGATACATCCTGTAAACTCGCCTCCAACCTTCTGTTTGGCTCCTGAAGCCATCTCTACAAAGCTAAACTCATCCCGTTCGACTTCCTTTACCTTAATCCTTTTTAGCGCTACACCAAAAATGAAACTCTTGGTAGCACCAGGATCTATCAAAATACTAAGGGTTTGGTCAGCGAAGGTACCTGATGTCTTGAGTACAGTCGAATGGTGTTATGCCTAGCAGTTATTCACCATTGCATGAATCTGATGGGCTTTGGCCAAATCTCACACGGTAGTGGGTCCGACTGATCCAGATGCTCTAGTCCTCTCCACTCGGCAGTGGTGTTGGTAGTGTCGCTCCCCACAAGTCCAACACACCTTCTTCGTTCCAGTACTGTTGGTACCCAAAGTGGAAGCCGATGGCCCACTAGCTTGGAATCCTGGTATGTTCTACTAAACAGACCCAAACTGTTGCTACTATGGTCGATGTTGTTGTTGATGTTGTGGTCCCTGGTAAGGAGTCTGTTGTTGTTGTGCTGGTCACCGAGGTGTAGTGAAAGTGGATCCTCTATGGAAGCCACGATACCGTGGCATCTGTCTAGCTGGGGTCTGATGCTGCTACTCACTAGATGACACCTTCCCTATTGGTCTCGCTGGAGTCTTTCTCTGACCCCCGCTGATAAGCTCCTCCTTTCCTATGAGGGCCTTCTCGATGACATCATGCAAGGTCTGAGGAATCATAATCCTAACCTTTCCACACATGCTGACATTAAGGCCGAAGAATAACTTGTTGACCTTAAGTTTCTCAGTATTAAGGTGCGGAGCATACCGAAGCAACTCCATAAAATGGGCCTCGTACTCGGGCATAGTACGACTGCCCTATCGTAACATGTTGAAATCGTTGAGCTGACTCTCAATGAATTCCTCTGAAAGGTACCCCTCTCGGAACTGTTCCTCGAACAGTTCCCATGACACGTATTCGACAGTCATGTTCAATTGTGGCAAGAGAGTCTTCCACCAAAGAAGATCCCTCACCTTCAGTTGAAAGACCATTAGTCGGACCTTCATGTTGGAGGTATAGTCGGGAAGTTCAAAGAACATTTCCATATTATCCAACCATGCCTTGTTGACTATGTCATCTGGGGCACCATATAAATCAAGAAATTTGACCTTCTCGAGTTCACGATGAATTCTACGAGTACCAACCAGAGTGCGCAGTGGACCCTCTGGGGGTGTCGGTGCCCTGGCCTCATCTCTTTCCAAACGACTAACTAGTGCCTCAGACATGCACTGAAAAGACCTCATCAACCCAACCACATCACCCACCACTATCTTCTCCTACCCGACAACCTGTTCGTCTCCTTGGGGGTTAGAACCCTCAGGCATGGATGTTGCTGGAGGCTTCACACCTCCTCCCCTAGAACCCTGTCGTCTACCTCCACGACGTCCTCTAACCATGATTACCTACACGAATACAAGTCAACTCAATTAGCAACATTATAATCAAATATGATATCAATGAAATCCATAGTGATCCCAAGTCATGGGTTGAACCCCACTCTGATACCATATGTAACAACCTCAACGTTACGTCTACAACTGACGCCAACAAGTGAAATTTTTTTTTTTTTAAGGAAGACAATTACGATTATAGATGGACAACACATAATACAGGGAGCACCATCTCTGCAGGATAGGCAACATACAACTACGACTTCACACACTTGCACAAGAGCAACTGGGTGAAACTTGAATAAAAAAATAGAGAGAAACGACCACCCACCCGACACAAACATGACCACACCTATAATCTAAGGGAAAAAATCCTCATCCCTACACAATGACCTTGATGGCTAGATAACTAGAACCTCGATGGCGTGCAGCTAAACGCATGAAGGCGTTCGTCCGAAGCGCCAATAAAAAACTTACAATGATCCACAACACCCACACGAAAAGAACAAAACCCTGTCGAGTTGTCCTTCACCTCTTTCCCTTAGGGCACACAATGATCCCCTCATCATGAGTCATGTCGTCCACAGGCAATAGGCATGACTATAACCCTAGTGCTACATAACCTATCTATACCAAGGACTCTAGATGAATCCATCTCGCTAGGAGCCGAGTTACTAACAAGAGGAGTACTCCCACACCCCAAGCAATAGATCAACAAGACACAAGATGACGTCGTTCGAAGGAAGCGCAAGATAAAACACGACTTCACCAACAACCCGACCATTCATCAAGTCTAAACTATTCAATAATTACAATCTATTTTAACATTGATTACAAATCTAAATTAGTAAGTCTAAATTACAAATTAGTCAACAATTACAATCTAAAATTGACAAGTCTAATTTAATCAATACTAAAACTACAAATAATAATTACAATCTAATTTGACAAGTCTGGTTTAATCAATACGAAAACTAAATTGACAAGTCTAGTCTAATTTAATCTAAAGGTTGTCTATTCAAATTAAAGGTTGTTGTATTCAAAGGCTGTTAAAAGACGAGGCTTTGTATTTAACGAGTTTGGCTGTTAATTTGGTTGTCACAATTGTTTTCTATCAAAGGAATTAAAAGAATTAAAGTTGTCTATTCAAATGAAGAGGTTGTCTATAATAAATGTTAATCCACTAACTGTATAAAATCTACTTTAATTCCTCATAAAATATCGGTCTATAAACCATAGAATTGATATCTCCATCTTTAAAGGAGGTTCGCAGAGTGGAAATAATGATAAATGCTGAGATAATTAGAAGGGAATCCCTAAGTTTAAAAATGTGAATTTGCAGTCAAATATTACATAATAAGATAATCTAAACCCAATAACAATCGCTATAGAATCTATTGGTAAATATTTGTTGTAACTAAACATTGGCGGTAAAAAATCTTGATGGATATTCACTGTATAGTCTATTAATTTAAACTAAAGATACAATGAGAACGATGTATATTGTATTCCAACTAATATAATGTTGTCATAGACTCTTGGGTTTAGATGAGAAAAACTGGAAAAGTTGAATTCGAAAGTCTTTGCCGAAATGACTGCAACCACCATAAAGGATGGACGCACGCCTTGCTCCAATGTATCTAGTGTATACAACTGTCTATCATATACATAAATAAGGAAAACACTACCATTACAATCTTTGTTATAAAAACACTACCCCTTTAAATCGCTACAGTTTGTTTATCAATCATTAATCATTTTCTGAATAAAGAATTATCTTTTGAATTATTTCAATCACATCTAAATACTAAAATCTGCTTCTAAATAATGAAATATTTTCTAAACAATAAAATTGTATCTGAGTAGTAAATTCATGGGTAAAGTGAATTACAGTGGGTCAAATTCACAGTGGTGAATGAAGACAACAGTCATGAAGCTCAAAGGTTTAACAAAAGAATTTGCTGAGTTACAAGTGATAAATCAATAAGTAACAAGACTTCATAGGGGGTACCATTATTTGTTGTCCAAATTATGTTAATGGTGCAGTCTAAAGATGATATATCTCAACCAATACACAGGAATAAGAAAATCCCACCAATCACATTGAAACGCCAAGAATAGTTTTTGGGTAAGGTGAGTAAGCGGGGTATCACGTTCGCATTGAAACTGGAGTGGTATGTGTAATACTTTCGGGTAGAATTTGCTATTAAATGTAATACAAGAGAAAAACGTAGAATGTAGATTGTCGAGGAAGGGTATTAAAACATAGGGATCCATGTAGAGGATCATAAGCGGTTCGTTGCAGGAAGGGAATAACAATCGCAGAGTAAATCAAACGCAACCAGACACAAGACAATCACTCGACCAGGAACAATCAATGGAGGTAGACAACTAGGCAACTCTCGTTCGCTCATCATCCATGCACAAAAAAACATGGCATTAGGAACTATAGATCTATTAAATCTGAAGTGACGACCGTAGATATGGCTCCTGCCCGACTTTTCATGAGTGGACTGATGAACTAGGGATGAGGACGAAGTATAAGGCACTAAATCTTCACAATAAATCAATAAAACCCATAGGAAAGTCACAACATTGAGGGATGGAAAGCCAAGGGAATCAATTCAAGAAGAGGGCTTAAGGCAAAGGGGAAATTAAGTTCTCAATTAAAATGATAAGTAAAACTCTTTCTTTACACAATTAGAAGTACAAAAATGAAGGCGTATGATCCACAGTAATCTACCATGCAAAATCAAAGCTTGCGTACCGTAGCCCAAGGTGACCTCTCTGAGTCGATGTCTC